>CATQJL010000354.1:0-41864 GCA_958299035.1 Cylicocyclus nassatus
CGACCCTGATGTTAACGATCTGGGAACCCTTGCCGATTTGGCAAACGTTTGTATGCGCACCCTGATGCGCTACAATTCGGTGCAGGCCGCCATTTACAAGGAAGTCACCGGAGGTGATCAGGATGGAATTCCGCAGTCGCAGTAATCCCGCAGAGCTCATCCCCTGCCCTGCAGGCGATAAGATGAGAAACCGCTATCAGCTCAAATATGAGTCAGACGGCACCCAGCATCTGATCAAAACCGGTGAGTTTGATGCTTACGAGCTCATCCAGAGCTTTGCACGTGAGTGTGATATAAATCTGATCCTCGAAAAGTATGCTATCACCGGCGATCCCGCTGTACTTAACCAGCGCGAAAAGCAGTACAGTGATGTCATTTTGCCGGACAACGTTTTCGAGGCCGCCGAGCAGGTGCATCAGGTAATTGCATGGTATGACAGTCTGCCTGATACTGTCCGCGATAAAATCGGTACTATCGACGAATCTGCTCCAGATGTCTGCAACGTCGGCAGGTATTGATGATCTGATGGCCAAATTTACGAAAAAAGAAGGCGAAAAGATCGAAAAGGTCGAAAAGGAGGTGAATAGCAATGCCGAAACTGTTTGATCAGTCCCGGTTTGCAAGCAATCCCCCGAACGTAAACATTCAGAGATCGCGCTTTGACAGATCGCACAATCTGAAACTACGTTCAATGCAGGAAAGCTCATTCCTTTCTATGTGGATGAGGTTTTGCCCGGTGACACATTTGAAATGGACACGTCCTTGCTGTGCCGTATGTCCACGCCTATCTATCCCATCATGGATAGCGCCTATCTGGACTACTATTTCTTTTTCGTGCCCATGCGGCTTGTATGGGATCACGCGAAGCAGTTCTTTGGCGAGTCTGACGACGCGTGGGCGCCCGAAGTTGAGTACCAGATACCCCATGTTACTGGTGCTGTCGCTAATCCCGGTAGTCTTGCTGACTATATGGGTGTCCCTCTCAACGTGCGCTCGAGCTTAACGTTCTTCCTTTCAGAGCGTACCGCTTGATCTGGAATGAGTGGTTCCGAGACGAAAACCTGCAGGATCCCCTGTTCGTCGAAAAGTCTGATACGGCGCTCTGGAGCAATAACAGCACTTTGCTCGACGTCAACAAGATGCACGACTACTTCACGAGCGCCCTTCCTGCTCCCCAGAAGGGACCGGCAGTCAAGATCCCGTTTGAACCCTGGAACACGTCTATCGTGACGTATGAGACAGATTTTCTGACCGGCGCACACCCAGCCATGAGGTATTACAACTCGGATGGTAGCCGCTATTCCAACCGCTATGTGGCCACCAATGCCAACGGCCAGATCGCGCCCTCTACCAATTCCACGACGCCCGCCACCGTTGGTCTGTACCCGTCCAATTTGGGTGTTAACCCTGATCTGATCAATGGCTCTACCATCAATCAGCTGAGACAGGCCTTTGCTGTACAGCGTATGTTGGAGCGCGACGCCCGCGGCGGCTCCCGCTATACGGAGCTTATCCGATCGCATTTTGGCGTCACGTCTCCTGACGCACGTCTCCAGCGCCCTGAGTACCTCGGCGGAGCCAGAGTCCCGATCAACGTTGAGCAGGTATTGCAGACGTCCAGCACCGATACAACGTCCCCGCAGGGTAACACTGCCGCATATTCCAAGACGGCAGACGCCCGCAGGAGCTTCACCAAGAGTTTTACGGAGCATGGCTATCTCATGGGTATGTGTTGCGTCAGACGCGTCACAGCTATCAGCAGGGCATTAACAGATTGTGGAGCCGTAAGACGCGCTATGACTTTTACTGGCCCGCTCTCGCCAACCTCGGCGAACAGCCTATCAAGAACAAGGAGATTTACGTGCAGGGAATCCCTGGATCGGACGAAGGTATCTTCGGCTATCAGGAAGCCTGGCAGAGTACAGATACAAGCCCGACCAGATCACTGGAGCCTTCCGGCACAACGCCGGTCAGGGTAGTCTGGACTCCTGGCACTATGCAGACTGGTACAGTGCGCGGCCGACGCTCTCCGCCGACTGGATAAAGGAGACCTCCGTCAACGTCGATCGCACGCTGGCGGTTAGCTCCAGCTTGTCGGATCAGTTCTTGCTGGATGTCTATTTCAGGTGTACGTGCTGGAGACCCATGCCCACGTACAGCATCCCCGGTCTGGTCGATCATTATTAATGTTGTCAAGTGTTGTCGGACCATGTTCAAGTGTTGTCGCATGACGGAAACATAATAATATCATCTAATCAAATGATTTTACCCCCCGAAAGGGGGGTATTTTACAAAGGAGCTTATCATGTACGAGATCGTGATTTTATGGTACGGCCCCTAATGGGCCCGATGCCGATATAATGAGTACGTGCAACAAGGAGCTTGCGGAAAAGCTCTATACAGAGGCTACAAAGATGCCCGAAATGGGCACTGTCATACTCTATAAGGACAAAACAAAGCGCCTCCGCGCGTACACGCGCGACGGCGGTGAGGAGGTATATGCAGATGCCTAATATGCCCGGAGGACTGTCCCTTAACATATCAGATACCGGCCGTCTGCATGGCGGCGCTGGTAGCTCAATGGACGGCCGCCAGCATGGCGGCGGAGGACGCACTATGGGCGTCCCGACCACTGCCGACGGCGTCGAGCTTGTAGACGGCCTGACGGCCGCCGAAGCCGCCGCTATGCGTCAGCAGTACAATTTTAATCAGAGCTCTGCCCGTGAGTCAATGGCCTTTGAGGCCGAACAGGCGCAGCTTGCCCGCGACTGGCAGACCGCTGCCAACAAGCTTGCATGGGACAGATCAGAGCTCAGCGCACAGCGTGACCGCGACTGGCAGGACGCTGATGAGCAATACGGCATACCAGCGCGCAGTCAAAGACTTGCGCGCCGCAGGCCTCAATCCCATCCTTGCATACAGTCAGGGCGGAGCTACGACGCCATCTGGCGCCAGCGCGTCCGGCTATACGTCCAGCGCCAGCACAGCCAGAGGCCATCAGAGCAGTACCAGCCACAGCCAGAGCGACGCCAGCAAGCTTTCCGCCGCCGCTATCGGCGGACTTGGCTCTGCGCTGGTCGGTATCGCCAAACTGCTTGCCCTTGCCGGGTTAAGCTCGTCTCCTTGCCAGTGCCCCTGAGGTAATCGTCTCTTATTCTCTGCCCTCCGAGCACTGTGCTATAATGGATCGACGAGGGGGCAAGCCATACCTATCCCGTCCTGATCGCCTTGTGCCCCCTCGGCGCAGCCATTTTAGCACAGTGCGATCAGGCAGTCAAGGCACGAGAGGATTAATTTACAAACTTTTGCGTAGCAAAAATTTGTAAATTGATCCGGCCTTGACGGCCTGACGGCGGTTGATGTATGGTTTGATCGTCGTTCCCCCGTCTCTCCGTTCCCGACAGCCCCCCTCGAAGGGGGCGCCGTCGAAAGGGGGTAATACAGCGGTTATACAAAAAATATACAAAAAAAATACACCCGCTACCGCGCCGGAGTTGGGTACACCTCCGGCGCGGAAAAAGGCCGCCGACAGAGGCGGCCGAAACTCCGCACAGTTTGTCTACTTGATGTAACTGTGCGGAGTGACACAAACCGACCAAAGGGAGGTTGATAGAATGCCTTGTTATGCCCCGAATTTGATCATCAAATCAGCCTTCGGCAATAAATACATAGGCAGTAAAATTATGCACCCGGAATATGCACCCGGTCAAGGATACGTCGATAAATCTACAGGACAGGTCTCCGAGGTTATTGAGGTCCCCTGCGGACAGTGCATCGGATGCCGGCTCGATCATAGCCGTATGTGGGGCTGATCGTATAACACTAGAGGCGATGCAATATCCAGACGGCTTTAACTGGTGGATAACATTGACGTATGATGACGACCACGTGCCAATCAGCGAAAAAGGTACACAAACTCTTTGCAAAAAGGATTTGCAAGACTGGATAAAGCGCCCTCCGGCGTCAATTGGAGTATCATCAAGGACATACCGGTTTACGTTTCTATGCGTGTGGGTGAGTATGGAACAAATACTTTACGGCCGCATTATCATGTCTGTATCTTTAACGCACCCCTGCAAATGCAGGGAGTCGAAGCGCAAAACAGCTTCGGCGATCTGATGTATCACTGTGATATGATCTATGATACATGGGACAAAGGTCATAACGTAGTGACTGATCTGACCTGGCAAACTGCGGCGTACACTGCCCGCTATTGCACAAAAAAATACAAAGGAGTAGAAAAGGATAAATATGAAAACGCTGGTCTTGTACCAGAATATGCTGTCATGTCCCGTAGACCCGGTATCGCTGGAGCTTACTGTGATAATCATGCTGGCGACATTTACAGCAGCGATAGTATTGTTTTGCCCGCTCAAAGAGGCAAAGCACACATATCGACGCCTCCGCGATACTTTGACAATCGCTTTGCGGCGATTGACCCAGTACGTCTGGCAGAGGCTAAAGAGCTACGCTCCCAGCGTGCTCAAATGCTTAAAGAAGCACGCGAAAGATTTACTGATATCCCTGAGGAGCTATATCTTGCTCGTGCTGAAGAAACTGCAAAAATAATTGCAGAAAATAGGCTTCCACGTATTGACATTTGACACAAAATGTGTTAAAATGATAATGCCACCTATAAACCACGTCGCCATAGCTATGGCTTTTTGTCGTTGTACACGTTGACGTGGATTGGGTGGCACCATTACAGCGGGCTGAGCAAATACCGGCGGTCGCTGTAGGGCGGCCGCCTTTTTTGTGCAACATCGGCCGCCCTAAATACCGGCAAAAATTTGGAGGTGCCACCTATGAGACGTATCAAGTCCCGCGCCCGAGGTCTATACCGACATACGTCGGACAAGACCAAGAAAATCAACATCGCACCCATTATAATGAGAGGAGGTTTTAGACTGTGAAAATTAAGCTTTACTCTATTATGACTGATGGTATTTGCGGAGTACCTTTTGCGGCAGATGACGCAGAACATGCGGTATCGCTGATCTCAAAGGCAATGCTTGATGCCCCGCAGATGATCCAGCTTGCGCTTGATGAGCGCATGACCATTGTAAAGATCGGTGAGATGGATGCAAAAACCGGCATTATCGACCCTGATGTTAACGATCTGGGAACCCTTGCCGATTTGGCAAACGTTTGTATGCGCACCCTGATGCGCTACAATTCGGTGCAGGCCGCCATTTACAAGGAAGTCACCGGAGGTGATCAGGATGGAATTCCGCAGTCGCAGTAATCCCGCAGAGCTCCTGCCTGCAGGCGATAAGATGAGAAACCGCTATCAGCTCAAATATGAGTCAGACGGCACCCAGCATCTGATCAAAACCGGTGAGTTTGATGCTTACGAGCTCATCCAGAGCTTTGCACGTGAGTGTGATATAAATCTGATCCTCGAAAAGTATGCTATCACCGGCGATCCCGCTGTACTTAACCAGCGCGAAAAGCAGTACAGTGATGTCATTTTGCCGGACAACGTTTTCGAGGCCGCCGAGCAGGTGCATCAGGTAATTGCATGGTATGACAGTCTGCCTGATACTGTCCGCGATAAAATCGGTACTATCGACGATCTGCTCCAGATGTCTGCAACGTCGGCAGGTATTGATGATCTGATGGCCAAATTTACGAAAAAAGAAGGCGAAAAGATCGAAAAGGTCGAAAAGGAGGTGAATAGCAATGCCGAAACTGTTTGATCAGTCCCGGTTTGCAAGCAATCCCCCGAACGTAAACATTCAGAGATCGCGCTTTGACAGATCGCACAATCTGAAAACTACGTTCAATGCAGGAAAGCTCATTCCTTTCTATGTGGATGTGTGGATGAGGTTTTGCCCGGTGACACATTTGAAATGGACACGTCCTTGCTGTGCCGTATGTCCACGCCTATCTATCCCATCATGGATAGCGCCTATCTGGACTACTATTTCTTTTTCGTGCCCATGCGGCTTGTATGGGATCACGCGAAGCAGTTCTTTGGCGAGTCTGACGACGCGTGGGCGCCCGAAGTTGAGTACCAGATACCCCATGTTACTGGTGCTGTCGCTAATCCCGGTAGTCTTGCTGACTATATGGGTGTCCCTCTCAACGTTGCGCTCGAGCTTAACGTTCTTCCTTTCAGAGCGTACCGCTTGATCTGGAATGAGTGGTTCCGAGACGAAAACCTGCAGGATCCCCTGTTCGTCGAAAAGTCTGATACGGCGCTCTGGAGCAATAACAGCACTTTGCTCGACGTCAACAAGATGCACGACTACTTCACGAGCGCCCTTCCTGCTCCCCAGAAGGGACCGGCAGTCAAGATCCCGTTTGAACCCTGGAACACGTCTATCGTGACGTATGAGACAGATTTTCTGACCGGCGCACACCCAGCCATGAGGTATTACAACTCGGATGGTAGCCGCTATTCCAACCGCTATGTGGCCACCAATGCCAACGGCCAGATCGCGCCCTCTACCAATTCCACGACGCCCGCCACCGTTGGTCTGTACCCGTCCAATTTGGGTGTTAACCCTGATCTGATCAATGGCTCTACCATCAATCAGCTGAGACAGGCCTTTGCTGTACAGCGTATGTTGGAGCGCGACGCCCGCGGCGGCTCCCGCTATACGGAGCTTATCCGATCGCATTTTGGCGTCACGTCTCCTGACGCACGTCTCCAGCGCCCTGAGTACCTCGGCGGAGCCAGAGTCCCGATCAACGTTGAGCAGGTATTGCAGACGTCCAGCACCGATACAACGTCCCCGCAGGGTAACACTGCCGCATATTCCAAGACGGCAGACGCCCGCAGGAGCTTCACCAAGAGTTTTACGGAGCATGGCTATCTCATGGGTATGTGTTGCGTCAGGACGCGTCACAGCTATCAGCAGGGCATTAACAGATTGTGGAGCCGTAAGACGCGCTATGACTTTTACTGGCCCGCTCTCGCCAACCTCGGCGAACAGCCTATCAAGAACAAGGAGATTTACGTGCAGGGAATCCCTGGATCGGACGAAGGTATCTTCGGCTATCAGGAAGCCTGGGCAGAGTACAGATACAAGCCCGACCAGATCACTGGAGCCTTCCGGCACAACGCCGGTCAGGGTAGTCTGGACTCCTGGCACTATGCAGACTGGTACAGTGCGCGGCCGACGCTCTCCGCCGACTGGATAAAGGAGACCTCCGTCAACGTCGATCGCACGCTGGCGGTTAGCTCCAGCTTGTCGGATCAGTTCTTGCTGGATGTCTATTTCAGGTGTACGTGCTGGAGACCCATGCCCACGTACAGCATCCCCGGTCTGGTCGATCATTATTAATGTTGTCAAGTGTTGTCGGACCATGTTCAAGTGTTGTCGCATGACGGAAACATAATAATATCATCTAATCAAATGATTTTACCCCCCGAAAGGGGGGTATTTTACAAAGGAGCTTATCATGTACGAGATCGTGATTTTATGGTACGGCCCTAATGGGCCCGATGCCGATATAATGAGTACGTGCAACAAGGAGCTTGCGGAAAAGCTCTATACAGAGGCTACAAAGATGCCCGAAATGGGCACTGTCATACTCTATAAGGACAAAACAAAGCGCCTCCGCGCGTACACGCGCGACGGCGGTGAGGAGGTATATGCAGATGCCTAATATGCCCGGAGGACTGTCCCTTAACATATCAGATACCGGCCGTCTGCATGGCGGCGCTGGTAGCTCAATGGACGGCCGCCAGCATGGCGGCGGAGGACGCACTATGGGCGTCCCGACCACTGCCGACGGCGTCGAGCTTGTAGACGGCCTGACGGCCGCCGAAGCCGCCGCTATGCGTCAGCAGTACAATTTTAATCAGAGCTCTGCCCGTGAGTCAATGGCCTTTGAGGCCGAACAGGCGCAGCTTGCCCGCGACTGGCAGACCGCTGCCAACAAGCTTGCATGGGACAGATCAGAGCTCAGCGCACAGCGTGACCGCGACTGGCAGACGCTGATGAGCAATACGGCATACCAGCGCGCAGTCAAAGACTTGCGCGCCGCAGGCCTCAATCCCATCCTTGCATACAGTCAGGGCGGAGCTACGACGCCATCTGGCGCCAGCGCGTCCGGCTATACGTCCAGCGCCAGCACAGCCAGAGGCCATCAGAGCAGTACCAGCCACAGCCAGAGCGACGCCAGCAAGCTTTCCGCCGCCGCTATCGGCGGACTTGGCTCTGCGCTGGTCGGTATCGCCAAACTGCTTGCCCTTGCCGGTTAAGCTCGTCTCCTTGCCAGTGCCCCTGAGGTAATCGTCTCTTATTCTCTGCCCTCCGAGCACTGTGCTATAATGGATCGACGAGGGGGCAAGCCATACCTATCCCGTCCTGATCGCCTTGTGCCCCCTCGGCGCAGCCATTTTAGCACAGTGCGATCAGGCAGTCAAGGCACGAGAGGATTAATTTACAAACTTTTGCGTAGCAAAAATTTGTAAATTGATCCGGCCTTGACGGCCTGACGGCGGTTGATGTTATGGTTTGATCGTCGTTCCCCCGTCTCTCCGTTCCCGACAGCCCCCCTCGAAGGGGGCGCCGTCGAAAGGGGGTAATACAGCGGTTATACAAAAAATATACAAAAAAAATACACCCGCTACCGCGCCGGAGTTGGTTACACCTCCGGCGCGGAAAAAGGCCGCCGACAGAGGCGGCCGAAACTCCGCACAGTTTGTCTACTTGATGTAACTGTGCGGAGTGACACAAACCGACCAAAGGGAGGTTGATAGAATGCCTTGTTATGCCCCGAATTTGATCATCAAATCAGCCTTCGGCAATAAATACATAGGCAGTAAAATTATGCACCCGGAATATGCACCCGGTCAAGGATACGTCGATAAATCTACAGGACAGGTCTCCGAGGTTATTGAGGTCCCCTGCGGACAGTGCATCGGATGCCGGCTCGATCATAGCCGTATGTGGGCTGATCGTATAACACTAGAGGCGATGCAATATCCAGACGGCTTTAACTGGTGGATAACATTGACGTATGATGACGACCACGTGCCAATCAGCGAAAAAGGTACACAAACTCTTTGCAAAAAGGATTTGCAAGACTGGATAAAGCGCCTCCGGCGTCAATTGGAGTATCATCAAGGACATACCGGTTTACGTTTCTATGCGTGTGGTGAGTATGGAACAAATACTTTACGGCCGCATTATCATGTCTGTATCTTTAACGCACCCCTGC
This sequence comes from Cylicocyclus nassatus, assembly GCA_958299035.1. Taxonomy (NCBI): domain Eukaryota; kingdom Metazoa; phylum Nematoda; class Chromadorea; order Rhabditida; family Strongylidae; genus Cylicocyclus; species Cylicocyclus nassatus. The sequence goes on from CATQJL010000354.1 coordinate 9,178, forward strand.
AAATGCAGGGAGTCGAAGCGCAAAACAGCTTCGGCGATCTGATGTATCACTGTGATATGATCTATGATACATGGGACAAAGGTCATAACGTAGTGACTGATCTGACCTGGCAAACTGCGGCGTACACTGCCCGCTATTGCACAAAAAAATACAAAGGAGTAGAAAAGGATAAATATGAAAACGCTGGTCTTGTACCAGAATATGCTGTCATGTCCCGTAGACCCGGTATCGCTGGAGCTTACTGTGATAATCATGCTGGCGACATTTACAGCAGCGATAGTATTGTTTTGCCCGCTCAAAGAGGCAAAGCACACATATCGACGCCTCCGCGATACTTTGACAATCGCTTTGCGGCGATTGACCCAGTACGTCTGGCAGAGGCTAAAGAGCTACGCTCCCAGCGTGCTCAAATGCTTAAAGAAGCACGCGAAAGATTTACTGATATCCCTGAGGAGCTATATCTTGCTCGTGCTGAAGAAACTGCAAAAATAATTGCAGAAAATAGGCTTCCACGTATTGACATTTGACACAAAATGTGTTAAAATGATAATGCCACCTATAAACCACGTCGCCATAGCTATGGCTTTTTGTCGTTGTACACGTTGACGTGGATTGGGTGGCACCATTACAGCGGCTGAGCAAATACCGGCGGTCGCTGTAGGGCGGCCGCCTTTTTTGTGCAACATCGGCCGCCCTAAATACCGGCAAAAATTTGGAGGTGCCACCTATGAGACGTATCAAGTCCCGCGCCCGAGGTCTATACCGACATACGTCGGACAAGACCAAGAAAATCAACATCGCACCCATTATAATGAGAGGAGGTTTTAGACTGTGAAAATTAAGCTTTACTCTATTATGACTGATGGTATTTGCGGAGTACCTTTTGCGGCAGATGACGCAGAACATGCGGTATCGCTGATCTCAAAGGCAATGCTTGATGCCCCGCAGATGATCCAGCTTGCGCTTGATGAGCGCATGACCATTGTAAAGATCGGTGAGATGGATGCAAAAACCGGCATTATCGACCCTGATGTTAACGATCTGGGAACCCTTGCCGATTTGGCAAACGTTTGTATGCGCACCCTGATGCGCTACAATTCGGTGCAGGCCGCCATTTACAAGGAAGTCACCGGAGGTGATCAGGATGGAATTCCGCAGTCGCAGTAATCCCGCAGAGCTCATCCCCTGCCCTGCAGGCGATAAGATGAGAAACCGCTATCAGCTCAAATATGAGTCAGACGGCACCCAGCATCTGATCAAAACCGGTGAGTTTGATGCTTACGAGCTCATCCAGAGCTTTGCACGTGAGTGTGATATAAATCTGATCCTCGAAAAGTATGCTATCACCGGCGATCCCGCTGTACTTAACCAGCGCGAAAAGCAGTACAGTGATGTCATTTTGCCGGACAACGTTTTCGAGGCCGCCGAGCAGGTGCATCAGGTAATTGCATGGTATGACAGTCTGCCTGATACTGTCCGCGATAAAATCGGTACTATCGACGATCTGCTCCAGATGTCTGCAACGTCGGCAGGTATTGATGATCTGATGGCCAAATTTACGAAAAAAGAAGGCGAAAAGATCGAAAAGGTCGAAAAGGAGGTGAATAGCAATGCCGAAACTGTTTGATCAGTCCCGGTTTGCAAGCAATCCCCCGAACGTAAACATTCAGAGATCGCGCTTTGACAGATCGCACAATCTGAAAACTACGTTCAATGCAGGAAAGCTCATTCCTTTCTATGTGGATGAGGTTTTGCCCGGTGACACATTTGAAATGGACACGTCCTTGCTGTGCCGTATGTCCACGCCTATCTATCCCATCATGGATAGCGCCTATCTGGACTACTATTTCTTTTTCGTGCCCATGCGGCTTGTATGGGATCACGCGAAGCAGTTCTTTGGCGAGTCTGACGACGCGTGGGCGCCCGAAGTTGAGTACCAGATACCCCATGTTACTGGTGCTGTCGCTAATCCCGGTAGTCTTGCTGACTATATGGGTGTCCCTCTCAACGTTGCGCTCGAGCTTAACGTTCTTCCTTTCAGAGCGTACCGCTTGATCTGGAATGAGTGGTTCCGAGACGAAAACCTGCAGGATCCCCTGTTCGTCGAAAAGTCTGATACGGCGCTCTGGAGCAATAACAGCACTTTGCTCGACGTCAACAAGATGCACGACTACTTCACGAGCGCCCTTCCTGCTCCCCAGAAGGGACCGGCAGTCAAGATCCCGTTTGAACCCTGGAACACGTCTATCGTGACGTATGAGACAGATTTTCTGACCGGCGCACACCCAGCCATGAGGTATTACAACTCGGATGGTAGCCGCTATTCCAACCGCTATGTGGCCACCAATGCCAACGGCCAGATCGCGCCCTCTACCAATTCCACGACGCCCGCCACCGTTGGTCTGTACCCGTCCAATTTGGGTGTTAACCCTGATCTGATCAATGGCTCTACCATCAATCAGCTGAGACAGGCCTTTGCTGTACAGCGTATGTTGGAGCGCGACGCCCGCGGCGGCTCCCGCTATACGGAGCTTATCCGATCGCATTTTGGCGTCACGTCTCCTGACGCACGTCTCCAGCGCCCTGAGTACCTCGGCGGAGCCAGAGTCCCGATCAACGTTGAGCAGGTATTGCAGACGTCCAGCACCGATACAACGTCCCCGCAGGGTAACACTGCCGCATATTCCAAGACGGCAGACGCCCGCAGGAGCTTCACCAAGAGTTTTACGGAGCATGGCTATCTCATGGGTATGTGTTGCGTCAGGACGCGTCACAGCTATCAGCAGGGCATTAACAGATTGTGGAGCCGTAAGACGCGCTATGACTTTTACTGGCCCGCTCTCGCCAACCTCGGCGAACAGCCTATCAAGAACAAGGAGATTTACGTGCAGGGAATCCCTGGATCGGACGAAGGTATCTTCGGCTATCAGGAAGCCTGGGCAGAGTACAGATACAAGCCCGACCAGATCACTGGAGCCTTCCGGCACAACGCCGGTCAGGGTAGTCTGGACTCCTGGCACTATGCAGACTGGTACAGTGCGCGGCCGACGCTCTCCGCCGACTGGATAAAGGAGACCTCCGTCAACGTCGATCGCACGCTGGCGGTTAGCTCCAGCTTGTCGGATCAGTTCTTGCTGGATGTCTATTTCAGGTGTACGTGCTGGAGACCCATGCCCACGTACAGCATCCCCGGTCTGGTCGATCATTATTAATGTTGTCAAGTGTTGTCGGACCATGTTCAAGTGTTGTCGCATGACGGAAACATAATAATATCATCTAATCAAATGATTTTACCCCCCGAAAGGGGGGTATTTTACAAAGGAGCTTATCATGTACGAGATCGTGATTTTATGGTACGGCCCTAATGGGCCCGATGCCGATATAATGAGTACGTGCAACAAGGAGCTTGCGGAAAAGCTCTATACAGAGGCTACAAAGATGCCCGAAATGGGCACTGTCATACTCTATAAGGACAAAACAAAGCGCCTCCGCGCGTACACGCGCGACGGCGGTGAGGAGGTATATGCAGATGCCTAATATGCCCGGAGGACTGTCCCTTAACATATCAGATACCGGCCGTCTGCATGGCGGCGCTGGTAGCTCAATGGACGGCCGCCAGCATGGCGGCGGAGGACGCACTATGGGCGTCCCGACCACTGCCGACGGCGTCGAGCTTGTAGACGGCCTGACGGCCGCCGAAGCCGCCGCTATGCGTCAGCAGTACAATTTTAATCAGAGCTCTGCCCGTGAGTCAATGGCCTTTGAGGCCGAACAGGCGCAGCTTGCCCGCGACTGGCAGACCGCTGCCAACAAGCTTGCATGGGACAGATCAGAGCTCAGCGCACAGCGTGACCGCGACTGGCAGACGCTGATGAGCAATACGGCATACCAGCGCGCAGTCAAAGACTTGCGCGCCGCAGGCCTCAATCCCATCCTTGCATACAGTCAGGGCGGAGCTACGACGCCATCTGGCGCCAGCGCGTCCGGCTATACGTCCAGCGCCAGCACAGCCAGAGGCCATCAGAGCAGTACCAGCCACAGCCAGAGCGACGCCAGCAAGCTTTCCGCCGCCGCTATCGGCGGACTTGGCTCTGCGCTGGTCGGTATCGCCAAACTGCTTGCCCTTGCCGGTTAAGCTCGTCTCCTTGCCAGTGCCCCTGAGGTAATCGTCTCTTATTCTCTGCCCTCCGAGCACTGTGCTATAATGGATCGACGAGGGGGCAAGCCATACCTATCCCGTCCTGATCGCCTTGTGCCCCCTCGGCGCAGCCATTTTAGCACAGTGCGATCAGGCAGTCAAGGCACGAGAGGATTAATTTACAAACTTTTGCGTAGCAAAAATTTGTAAATTGATCCGGCCTTGACGGCCTGACGGCGGTTGATGTTATGGTTTGATCGTCGTTCCCCCGTCTCTCCGTTCCCGACAGCCCCCCTCGAAGGGGGCGCCGTCGAAAGGGGGTAATACAGCGGTTATACAAAAAATATACAAAAAAAATACACCCGCTACCGCGCCGGAGTTGGTTACACCTCCGGCGCGGAAAAAGGCCGCCGACAGAGGCGGCCGAAACTCCGCACAGTTTGTCTACTTGATGTAACTGTGCGGAGTGACACAAACCGACCAAAGGGAGGTTGATAGAATGCCTTGTTATGCCCCGAATTTGATCATCAAATCAGCCTTCGGCAATAAATACATAGGCAGTAAAATTATGCACCCGGAATATGCACCCGGTCAAGGATACGTCGATAAATCTACAGGACAGGTCTCCGAGGTTATTGAGGTCCCCTGCGGACAGTGCATCGGATGCCGGCTCGATCATAGCCGTATGTGGGCTGATCGTATAACACTAGAGGCGATGCAATATCCAGACGGCTTTAACTGGTGGATAACATTGACGTATGATGACGACCACGTGCCAATCAGCGAAAAAGGTACACAAACTCTTTGCAAAAAGGATTTGCAAGACTGGATAAAGCGCCTCCGGCGTCAATTGGAGTATCATCAAGGACATACCGGTTTACGTTTCTATGCGTGTGGTGAGTATGGAACAAATACTTTACGGCCGCATTATCATGTCTGTATCTTTAACGCACCCCTGCAAATGCAGGGAGTCGAAGCGCAAAACAGCTTCGGCGATCTGATGTATCACTGTGATATGATCTATGATACATGGGACAAAGGTCATAACGTAGTGACTGATCTGACCTGGCAAACTGCGGCGTACACTGCCCGCTATTGCACAAAAAAATACAAAGGAGTAGAAAAGGATAAATATGAAAACGCTGGTCTTGTACCAGAATATGCTGTCATGTCCCGTAGACCCGGTATCGCTGGAGCTTACTGTGATAATCATGCTGGCGACATTTACAGCAGCGATAGTATTGTTTTGCCCGCTCAAAGAGGCAAAGCACACATATCGACGCCTCCGCGATACTTTGACAATCGCTTTGCGGCGATTGACCCAGTACGTCTGGCAGAGGCTAAAGAGCTACGCTCCCAGCGTGCTCAAATGCTTAAAGAAGCACGCGAAAGATTTACTGATATCCCTGAGGAGCTATATCTTGCTCGTGCTGAAGAAACTGCAAAAATAATTGCAGAAAATAGGCTTCCACGTATTGACATTTGACACAAAATGTGTTAAAATGATAATGCCACCTATAAACCACGTCGCCATAGCTATGGCTTTTTGTCGTTGTACACGTTGACGTGGATTGGGTGGCACCATTACAGCGGCTGAGCAAATACCGGCGGTCGCTGTAGGGCGGCCGCCTTTTTTGTGCAACATCGGCCGCCCTAAATACCGGCAAAAATTTGGAGGTGCCACCTATGAGACGTATCAAGTCCCGCGCCCGAGGTCTATACCGACATACGTCGGACAAGACCAAGAAAATCAACATCGCACCCATTATAATGAGAGGAGGTTTTAGACTGTGAAAATTAAGCTTTACTCTATTATGACTGATGGTATTTGCGGAGTACCTTTTGCGGCAGATGACGCAGAACATGCGGTATCGCTGATCTCAAAGGCAATGCTTGATGCCCCGCAGATGATCCAGCTTGCGCTTGATGAGCGCATGACCATTGTAAAGATCGGTGAGATGGATGCAAAAACCGGCATTATCGACCCTGATGTTAACGATCTGGGAACCCTTGCCGATTTGGCAAACGTTTGTATGCGCACCCTGATGCGCTACAATTCGGTGCAGGCCGCCATTTACAAGGAAGTCACCGGAGGTGATCAGGATGGAATTCCGCAGTCGCAGTAATCCCGCAGAGCTCATCCCCTGCCCTGCAGGCGATAAGATGAGAAACCGCTATCAGCTCAAATATGAGTCAGACGGCACCCAGCATCTGATCAAAACCGGTGAGTTTGATGCTTACGAGCTCATCCAGAGCTTTGCACGTGAGTGTGATATAAATCTGATCCTCGAAAAGTATGCTATCACCGGCGATCCCGCTGTACTTAACCAGCGCGAAAAGCAGTACAGTGATGTCATTTTGCCGGACAACGTTTTCGAGGCCGCCGAGCAGGTGCATCAGGTAATTGCATGGTATGACAGTCTGCCTGATACTGTCCGCGATAAAATCGGTACTATCGACGATCTGCTCCAGATGTCTGCAACGTCGGCAGGTATTGATGATCTGATGGCCAAATTTACGAAAAAAGAAGGCGAAAAGATCGAAAAGGTCGAAAAGGAGGTGAATAGCAATGCCGAAACTGTTTGATCAGTCCCGGTTTGCAAGCAATCCCCCGAACGTAAACATTCAGAGATCGCGCTTTGACAGATCGCACAATCTGAAAACTACGTTCAATGCAGGAAAGCTCATTCCTTTCTATGTGGATGAGGTTTTGCCCGGTGACACATTTGAAATGGACACGTCCTTGCTGTGCCGTATGTCCACGCCTATCTATCCCATCATGGATAGCGCCTATCTGGACTACTATTTCTTTTTCGTGCCCATGCGGCTTGTATGGGATCACGCGAAGCAGTTCTTTGGCGAGTCTGACGACGCGTGGGCGCCCGAAGTTGAGTACCAGATACCCCATGTTACTGGTGCTGTCGCTAATCCCGGTAGTCTTGCTGACTATATGGGTGTCCCTCTCAACGTTGCGCTCGAGCTTAACGTTCTTCCTTTCAGAGCGTACCGCTTGATCTGGAATGAGTGGTTCCGAGACGAAAACCTGCAGGATCCCCTGTTCGTCGAAAAGTCTGATACGGCGCTCTGGAGCAATAACAGCACTTTGCTCGACGTCAACAAGATGCACGACTACTTCACGAGCGCCCTTCCTGCTCCCCAGAAGGGACCGGCAGTCAAGATCCCGTTTGAACCCTGGAACACGTCTATCGTGACGTATGAGACAGATTTTCTGACCGGCGCACACCCAGCCATGAGGTATTACAACTCGGATGGTAGCCGCTATTCCAACCGCTATGTGGCCACCAATGCCAACGGCCAGATCGCGCCCTCTACCAATTCCACGACGCCCGCCACCGTTGGTCTGTACCCGTCCAATTTGGGTGTTAACCCTGATCTGATCAATGGCTCTACCATCAATCAGCTGAGACAGGCCTTTGCTGTACAGCGTATGTTGGAGCGCGACGCCCGCGGCGGCTCCCGCTATACGGAGCTTATCCGATCGCATTTTGGCGTCACGTCTCCTGACGCACGTCTCCAGCGCCCTGAGTACCTCGGCGGAGCCAGAGTCCCGATCAACGTTGAGCAGGTATTGCAGACGTCCAGCACCGATACAACGTCCCCGCAGGGTAACACTGCCGCATATTCCAAGACGGCAGACGCCCGCAGGAGCTTCACCAAGAGTTTTACGGAGCATGGCTATCTCATGGGTATGTGTTGCGTCAGGACGCGTCACAGCTATCAGCAGGGCATTAACAGATTGTGGAGCCGTAAGACGCGCTATGACTTTTACTGGCCCGCTCTCGCCAACCTCGGCGAACAGCCTATCAAGAACAAGGAGATTTACGTGCAGGGAATCCCTGGATCGGACGAAGGTATCTTCGGCTATCAGGAAGCCTGGGCAGAGTACAGATACAAGCCCGACCAGATCACTGGAGCCTTCCGGCACAACGCCGGTCAGGGTAGTCTGGACTCCTGGCACTATGCAGACTGGTACAGTGCGCGGCCGACGCTCTCCGCCGACTGGATAAAGGAGACCTCCGTCAACGTCGATCGCACGCTGGCGGTTAGCTCCAGCTTGTCGGATCAGTTCTTGCTGGATGTCTATTTCAGGTGTACGTGCTGGAGACCCATGCCCACGTACAGCATCCCCGGTCTGGTCGATCATTATTAATGTTGTCAAGTGTTGTCGGACCATGTTCAAGTGTTGTCGCATGACGGAAACATAATAATATCATCTAATCAAATGATTTTACCCCCCGAAAGGGGGGTATTTTACAAAGGAGCTTATCATGTACGAGATCGTGATTTTATGGTACGGCCCTAATGGGCCCGATGCCGATATAATGAGTACGTGCAACAAGGAGCTTGCGGAAAAGCTCTATACAGAGGCTACAAAGATGCCCGAAATGGGCACTGTCATACTCTATAAGGACAAAACAAAGCGCCTCCGCGCGTACACGCGCGACGGCGGTGAGGAGGTATATGCAGATGCCTAATATGCCCGGAGGACTGTCCCTTAACATATCAGATACCGGCCGTCTGCATGGCGGCGCTGGTAGCTCAATGGACGGCCGCCAGCATGGCGGCGGAGGACGCACTATGGGCGTCCCGACCACTGCCGACGGCGTCGAGCTTGTAGACGGCCTGACGGCCGCCGAAGCCGCCGCTATGCGTCAGCAGTACAATTTTAATCAGAGCTCTGCCCGTGAGTCAATGGCCTTTGAGGCCGAACAGGCGCAGCTTGCCCGCGACTGGCAGACCGCTGCCAACAAGCTTGCATGGGACAGATCAGAGCTCAGCGCACAGCGTGACCGCGACTGGCAGACGCTGATGAGCAATACGGCATACCAGCGCGCAGTCAAAGACTTGCGCGCCGCAGGCCTCAATCCCATCCTTGCATACAGTCAGGGCGGAGCTACGACGCCATCTGGCGCCAGCGCGTCCGGCTATACGTCCAGCGCCAGCACAGCCAGAGGCCATCAGAGCAGTACCAGCCACAGCCAGAGCGACGCCAGCAAGCTTTCCGCCGCCGCTATCGGCGGACTTGGCTCTGCGCTGGTCGGTATCGCCAAACTGCTTGCCCTTGCCGGTTAAGCTCGTCTCCTTGCCAGTGCCCCTGAGGTAATCGTCTCTTATTCTCTGCCCTCCGAGCACTGTGCTATAATGGATCGACGAGGGGGCAAGCCATACCTATCCCGTCCTGATCGCCTTGTGCCCCCTCGGCGCAGCCATTTTAGCACAGTGCGATCAGGCAGTCAAGGCACGAGAGGATTAATTTACAAACTTTTGCGTAGCAAAAATTTGTAAATTGATCCGGCCTTGACGGCCTGACGGCGGTTGATGTTATGGTTTGATCGTCGTTCCCCCGTCTCTCCGTTCCCGACAGCCCCCCTCGAAGGGGGCGCCGTCGAAAGGGGGTAATACAGCGGTTATACAAAAAATATACAAAAAAAATACACCCGCTACCGCGCCGGAGTTGGTTACACCTCCGGCGCGGAAAAAGGCCGCCGACAGAGGCGGCCGAAACTCCGCACAGTTTGTCTACTTGATGTAACTGTGCGGAGTGACACAAACCGACCAAAGGGAGGTTGATAGAATGCCTTGTTATGCCCCGAATTTGATCATCAAATCAGCCTTCGGCAATAAATACATAGGCAGTAAAATTATGCACCCGGAATATGCACCCGGTCAAGGATACGTCGATAAATCTACAGGACAGGTCTCCGAGGTTATTGAGGTCCCCTGCGGACAGTGCATCGGATGCCGGCTCGATCATAGCCGTATGTGGGCTGATCGTATAACACTAGAGGCGATGCAATATCCAGACGGCTTTAACTGGTGGATAACATTGACGTATGATGACGACCACGTGCCAATCAGCGAAAAAGGTACACAAACTCTTTGCAAAAAGGATTTGCAAGACTGGATAAAGCGCCTCCGGCGTCAATTGGAGTATCATCAAGGACATACCGGTTTACGTTTCTATGCGTGTGGTGAGTATGGAACAAATACTTTACGGCCGCATTATCATGTCTGTATCTTTAACGCACCCCTGCAAATGCAGGGAGTCGAAGCGCAAAACAGCTTCGGCGATCTGATGTATCACTGTGATATGATCTATGATACATGGGACAAAGGTCATAACGTAGTGACTGATCTGACCTGGCAAACTGCGGCGTACACTGCCCGCTATTGCACAAAAAAATACAAAGGAGTAGAAAAGGATAAATATGAAAACGCTGGTCTTGTACCAGAATATGCTGTCATGTCCCGTAGACCCGGTATCGCTGGAGCTTACTGTGATAATCATGCTGGCGACATTTACAGCAGCGATAGTATTGTTTTGCCCGCTCAAAGAGGCAAAGCACACATATCGACGCCTCCGCGATACTTTGACAATCGCTTTGCGGCGATTGACCCAGTACGTCTGGCAGAGGCTAAAGAGCTACGCTCCCAGCGTGCTCAAATGCTTAAAGAAGCACGCGAAAGATTTACTGATATCCCTGAGGAGCTATATCTTGCTCGTGCTGAAGAAACTGCAAAAATAATTGCAGAAAATAGGCTTCCACGTATTGACATTTGACACAAAATGTGTTAAAATGATAATGCCACCTATAAACCACGTCGCCATAGCTATGGCTTTTTGTCGTTGTACACGTTGACGTGGATTGGGTGGCACCATTACAGCGGCTGAGCAAATACCGGCGGTCGCTGTAGGGCGGCCGCCTTTTTTGTGCAACATCGGCCGCCCTAAATACCGGCAAAAATTTGGAGGTGCCACCTATGAGACGTATCAAGTCCCGCGCCCGAGGTCTATACCGACATACGTCGGACAAGACCAAGAAAATCAACATCGCACCCATTATAATGAGAGGAGGTTTTAGACTGTGAAAATTAAGCTTTACTCTATTATGACTGATGGTATTTGCGGAGTACCTTTTGCGGCAGATGACGCAGAACATGCGGTATCGCTGATCTCAAAGGCAATGCTTGATGCCCCGCAGATGATCCAGCTTGCGCTTGATGAGCGCATGACCATTGTAAAGATCGGTGAGATGGATGCAAAAACCGGCATTATCGACCCTGATGTTAACGATCTGGGAACCCTTGCCGATTTGGCAAACGTTTGTATGCGCACCCTGATGCGCTACAATTCGGTGCAGGCCGCCATTTACAAGGAAGTCACCGGAGGTGATCAGGATGGAATTCCGCAGTCGCAGTAATCCCGCAGAGCTCATCCCCTGCCCTGCAGGCGATAAGATGAGAAACCGCTATCAGCTCAAATATGAGTCAGACGGCACCCAGCATCTGATCAAAACCGGTGAGTTTGATGCTTACGAGCTCATCCAGAGCTTTGCACGTGAGTGTGATATAAATCTGATCCTCGAAAAGTATGCTATCACCGGCGATCCCGCTGTACTTAACCAGCGCGAAAAGCAGTACAGTGATGTCATTTTGCCGGACAACGTTTTCGAGGCCGCCGAGCAGGTGCATCAGGTAATTGCATGGTATGACAGTCTGCCTGATACTGTCCGCGATAAAATCGGTACTATCGACGATCTGCTCCAGATGTCTGCAACGTCGGCAGGTATTGATGATCTGATGGCCAAATTTACGAAAAAAGAAGGCGAAAAGATCGAAAAGGTCGAAAAGGAGGTGAATAGCAATGCCGAAACTGTTTGATCAGTCCCGGTTTGCAAGCAATCCCCCGAACGTAAACATTCAGAGATCGCGCTTTGACAGATCGCACAATCTGAAAACTACGTTCAATGCAGGAAAGCTCATTCCTTTCTATGTGGATGAGGTTTTGCCCGGTGACACATTTGAAATGGACACGTCCTTGCTGTGCCGTATGTCCACGCCTATCTATCCCATCATGGATAGCGCCTATCTGGACTACTATTTCTTTTTCGTGCCCATGCGGCTTGTATGGGATCACGCGAAGCAGTTCTTTGGCGAGTCTGACGACGCGTGGGCGCCCGAAGTTGAGTACCAGATACCCCATGTTACTGGTGCTGTCGCTAATCCCGGTAGTCTTGCTGACTATATGGGTGTCCCTCTCAACGTTGCGCTCGAGCTTAACGTTCTTCCTTTCAGAGCGTACCGCTTGATCTGGAATGAGTGGTTCCGAGACGAAAACCTGCAGGATCCCCTGTTCGTCGAAAAGTCTGATACGGCGCTCTGGAGCAATAACAGCACTTTGCTCGACGTCAACAAGATGCACGACTACTTCACGAGCGCCCTTCCTGCTCCCCAGAAGGGACCGGCAGTCAAGATCCCGTTTGAACCCTGGAACACGTCTATCGTGACGTATGAGACAGATTTTCTGACCGGCGCACACCCAGCCATGAGGTATTACAACTCGGATGGTAGCCGCTATTCCAACCGCTATGTGGCCACCAATGCCAACGGCCAGATCGCGCCCTCTACCAATTCCACGACGCCCGCCACCGTTGGTCTGTACCCGTCCAATTTGGGTGTTAACCCTGATCTGATCAATGGCTCTACCATCAATCAGCTGAGACAGGCCTTTGCTGTACAGCGTATGTTGGAGCGCGACGCCCGCGGCGGCTCCCGCTATACGGAGCTTATCCGATCGCATTTTGGCGTCACGTCTCCTGACGCACGTCTCCAGCGCCCTGAGTACCTCGGCGGAGCCAGAGTCCCGATCAACGTTGAGCAGGTATTGCAGACGTCCAGCACCGATACAACGTCCCCGCAGGGTAACACTGCCGCATATTCCAAGACGGCAGACGCCCGCAGGAGCTTCACCAAGAGTTTTACGGAGCATGGCTATCTCATGGGTATGTGTTGCGTCAGGACGCGTCACAGCTATCAGCAGGGCATTAACAGATTGTGGAGCCGTAAGACGCGCTATGACTTTTACTGGCCCGCTCTCGCCAACCTCGGCGAACAGCCTATCAAGAACAAGGAGATTTACGTGCAGGGAATCCCTGGATCGGACGAAGGTATCTTCGGCTATCAGGAAGCCTGGGCAGAGTACAGATACAAGCCCGACCAGATCACTGGAGCCTTCCGGCACAACGCCGGTCAGGGTAGTCTGGACTCCTGGCACTATGCAGACTGGTACAGTGCGCGGCCGACGCTCTCCGCCGACTGGATAAAGGAGACCTCCGTCAACGTCGATCGCACGCTGGCGGTTAGCTCCAGCTTGTCGGATCAGTTCTTGCTGGATGTCTATTTCAGGTGTACGTGCTGGAGACCCATGCCCACGTACAGCATCCCCGGTCTGGTCGATCATTATTAATGTTGTCAAGTGTTGTCGGACCATGTTCAAGTGTTGTCGCATGACGGAAACATAATAATATCATCTAATCAAATGATTTTACCCCCCGAAAGGGGGGTATTTTACAAAGGAGCTTATCATGTACGAGATCGTGATTTTATGGTACGGCCCTAATGGGCCCGATGCCGATATAATGAGTACGTGCAACAAGGAGCTTGCGGAAAAGCTCTATACAGAGGCTACAAAGATGCCCGAAATGGGCACTGTCATACTCTATAAGGACAAAACAAAGCGCCTCCGCGCGTACACGCGCGACGGCGGTGAGGAGGTATATGCAGATGCCTAATATGCCCGGAGGACTGTCCCTTAACATATCAGATACCGGCCGTCTGCATGGCGGCGCTGGTAGCTCAATGGACGGCCGCCAGCATGGCGGCGGAGGACGCACTATGGGCGTCCCGACCACTGCCGACGGCGTCGAGCTTGTAGACGGCCTGACGGCCGCCGAAGCCGCCGCTATGCGTCAGCAGTACAATTTTAATCAGAGCTCTGCCCGTGAGTCAATGGCCTTTGAGGCCGAACAGGCGCAGCTTGCCCGCGACTGGCAGACCGCTGCCAACAAGCTTGCATGGGACAGATCAGAGCTCAGCGCACAGCGTGACCGCGACTGGCAGACGCTGATGAGCAATACGGCATACCAGCGCGCAGTCAAAGACTTGCGCGCCGCAGGCCTCAATCCCATCCTTGCATACAGTCAGGGCGGAGCTACGACGCCATCTGGCGCCAGCGCGTCCGGCTATACGTCCAGCGCCAGCACAGCCAGAGGCCATCAGAGCAGTACCAGCCACAGCCAGAGCGACGCCAGCAAGCTTTCCGCCGCCGCTATCGGCGGACTTGGCTCTGCGCTGGTCGGTATCGCCAAACTGCTTGCCCTTGCCGGTTAAGCTCGTCTCCTTGCCAGTGCCCCTGAGGTAATCGTCTCTTATTCTCTGCCCTCCGAGCACTGTGCTATAATGGATCGACGAGGGGGCAAGCCATACCTATCCCGTCCTGATCGCCTTGTGCCCCCTCGGCGCAGCCATTTTAGCACAGTGCGATCAGGCAGTCAAGGCACGAGAGGATTAATTTACAAACTTTTGCGTAGCAAAAATTTGTAAATTGATCCGGCCTTGACGGCCTGACGGCGGTTGATGTTATGGTTTGATCGTCGTTCCCCCGTCTCTCCGTTCCCGACAGCCCCCCTCGAAGGGGGCGCCGTCGAAAGGGGGTAATACAGCGGTTATACAAAAAATATACAAAAAAAATACACCCGCTACCGCGCCGGAGTTGGTTACACCTCCGGCGCGGAAAAAGGCCGCCGACAGAGGCGGCCGAAACTCCGCACAGTTTGTCTACTTGATGTAACTGTGCGGAGTGACACAAACCGACCAAAGGGAGGTTGATAGAATGCCTTGTTATGCCCCGAATTTGATCATCAAATCAGCCTTCGGCAATAAATACATAGGCAGTAAAATTATGCACCCGGAATATGCACCCGGTCAAGGATACGTCGATAAATCTACAGGACAGGTCTCCGAGGTTATTGAGGTCCCCTGCGGACAGTGCATCGGATGCCGGCTCGATCATAGCCGTATGTGGGCTGATCGTATAACACTAGAGGCGATGCAATATCCAGACGGCTTTAACTGGTGGATAACATTGACGTATGATGACGACCACGTGCCAATCAGCGAAAAAGGTACACAAACTCTTTGCAAAAAGGATTTGCAAGACTGGATAAAGCGCCTCCGGCGTCAATTGGAGTATCATCAAGGACATACCGGTTTACGTTTCTATGCGTGTGGTGAGTATGGAACAAATACTTTACGGCCGCATTATCATGTCTGTATCTTTAACGCACCCCTGCAAATGCAGGGAGTCGAAGCGCAAAACAGCTTCGGCGATCTGATGTATCACTGTGATATGATCTATGATACATGGGACAAAGGTCATAACGTAGTGACTGATCTGACCTGGCAAACTGCGGCGTACACTGCCCGCTATTGCACAAAAAAATACAAAGGAGTAGAAAAGGATAAATATGAAAACGCTGGTCTTGTACCAGAATATGCTGTCATGTCCCGTAGACCCGGTATCGCTGGAGCTTACTGTGATAATCATGCTGGCGACATTTACAGCAGCGATAGTATTGTTTTGCCCGCTCAAAGAGGCAAAGCACACATATCGACGCCTCCGCGATACTTTGACAATCGCTTTGCGGCGATTGACCCAGTACGTCTGGCAGAGGCTAAAGAGCTACGCTCCCAGCGTGCTCAAATGCTTAAAGAAGCACGCGAAAGATTTACTGATATCCCTGAGGAGCTATATCTTGCTCGTGCTGAAGAAACTGCAAAAATAATTGCAGAAAATAGGCTTCCACGTATTGACATTTGACACAAAATGTGTTAAAATGATAATGCCACCTATAAACCACGTCGCCATAGCTATGGCTTTTTGTCGTTGTACACGTTGACGTGGATTGGGTGGCACCATTACAGCGGCTGAGCAAATACCGGCGGTCGCTGTAGGGCGGCCGCCTTTTTTGTGCAACATCGGCCGCCCTAAATACCGGCAAAAATTTGGAGGTGCCACCTATGAGACGTATCAAGTCCCGCGCCCGAGGTCTATACCGACATACGTCGGACAAGACCAAGAAAATCAACATCGCACCCATTATAATGAGAGGAGGTTTTAGACTGTGAAAATTAAGCTTTACTCTATTATGACTGATGGTATTTGCGGAGTACCTTTTGCGGCAGATGACGCAGAACATGCGGTATCGCTGATCTCAAAGGCAATGCTTGATGCCCCGCAGATGATCCAGCTTGCGCTTGATGAGCGCATGACCATTGTAAAGATCGGTGAGATGGATGCAAAAACCGGCATTATCGACCCTGATGTTAACGATCTGGGAACCCTTGCCGATTTGGCAAACGTTTGTATGCGCACCCTGATGCGCTACAATTCGGTGCAGGCCGCCATTTACAAGGAAGTCACCGGAGGTGATCAGGATGGAATTCCGCAGTCGCAGTAATCCCGCAGAGCTCATCCCCTGCCCTGCAGGCGATAAGATGAGAAACCGCTATCAGCTCAAATATGAGTCAGACGGCACCCAGCATCTGATCAAAACCGGTGAGTTTGATGCTTACGAGCTCATCCAGAGCTTTGCACGTGAGTGTGATATAAATCTGATCCTCGAAAAGTATGCTATCACCGGCGATCCCGCTGTACTTAACCAGCGCGAAAAGCAGTACAGTGATGTCATTTTGCCGGACAACGTTTTCGAGGCCGCCGAGCAGGTGCATCAGGTAATTGCATGGTATGACAGTCTGCCTGATACTGTCCGCGATAAAATCGGTACTATCGACGATCTGCTCCAGATGTCTGCAACGTCGGCAGGTATTGATGATCTGATGGCCAAATTTACGAAAAAAGAAGGCGAAAAGATCGAAAAGGTCGAAAAGGAGGTGAATAGCAATGCCGAAACTGTTTGATCAGTCCCGGTTTGCAAGCAATCCCCCGAACGTAAACATTCAGAGATCGCGCTTTGACAGATCGCACAATCTGAAAACTACGTTCAATGCAGGAAAGCTCATTCCTTTCTATGTGGATGAGGTTTTGCCCGGTGACACATTTGAAATGGACACGTCCTTGCTGTGCCGTATGTCCACGCCTATCTATCCCATCATGGATAGCGCCTATCTGGACTACTATTTCTTTTTCGTGCCCATGCGGCTTGTATGGGATCACGCGAAGCAGTTCTTTGGCGAGTCTGACGACGCGTGGGCGCCCGAAGTTGAGTACCAGATACCCCATGTTACTGGTGCTGTCGCTAATCCCGGTAGTCTTGCTGACTATATGGGTGTCCCTCTCAACGTTGCGCTCGAGCTTAACGTTCTTCCTTTCAGAGCGTACCGCTTGATCTGGAATGAGTGGTTCCGAGACGAAAACCTGCAGGATCCCCTGTTCGTCGAAAAGTCTGATACGGCGCTCTGGAGCAATAACAGCACTTTGCTCGACGTCAACAAGATGCACGACTACTTCACGAGCGCCCTTCCTGCTCCCCAGAAGGGACCGGCAGTCAAGATCCCGTTTGAACCCTGGAACACGTCTATCGTGACGTATGAGACAGATTTTCTGACCGGCGCACACCCAGCCATGAGGTATTACAACTCGGATGGTAGCCGCTATTCCAACCGCTATGTGGCCACCAATGCCAACGGCCAGATCGCGCCCTCTACCAATTCCACGACGCCCGCCACCGTTGGTCTGTACCCGTCCAATTTGGGTGTTAACCCTGATCTGATCAATGGCTCTACCATCAATCAGCTGAGACAGGCCTTTGCTGTACAGCGTATGTTGGAGCGCGACGCCCGCGGCGGCTCCCGCTATACGGAGCTTATCCGATCGCATTTTGGCGTCACGTCTCCTGACGCACGTCTCCAGCGCCCTGAGTACCTCGGCGGAGCCAGAGTCCCGATCAACGTTGAGCAGGTATTGCAGACGTCCAGCACCGATACAACGTCCCCGCAGGGTAACACTGCCGCATATTCCAAGACGGCAGACGCCCGCAGGAGCTTCACCAAGAGTTTTACGGATCATGGCTATCTCATGGGTATGTGTTGCGTCAGGACGCGTCACAGCTATCAGCAGGGCATTAACAGATTGTGGAGCCGTAAGACGCGCTATGACTTTTACTGGCCCGCTCTCGCCAACCTCGGCGAACAGCCTATCAAGAACAAGGAGATTTACGTGCAGGGAATCCCTGGATCGGACGAAGGTATCTTCGGCTATCAGGAAGCCTGGGCAGAGTACAGATACAAGCCCGACCAGATCACTGGAGCCTTCCGGCACAACGCCGGTCAGGGTAGTCTGGACTCCTGGCACTATGCAGACTGGTACAGTGCGCGGCCGACGCTCTCCGCCGACTGGATAAAGGAGACCTCCGTCAACGTCGATCGCACGCTGGCGGTTAGCTCCAGCTTGTCGGATCAGTTCTTGCTGGATGTCTATTTCAGGTGTACGTGCTGGAGACCCATGCCCACGTACAGCATCCCCGGTCTGGTCGATCATTATTAATGTTGTCAAGTGTTGTCGGACCATGTTCAAGTGTTGTCGCATGACGGAAACATAATAATATCATCTAATCAAATGATTTTACCCCCCGAAAGGGGGGTATTTTACAAAGGAGCTTATCATGTACGAGATCGTGATTTTATGGTACGGCCCTAATGGGCCCGATGCCGATATAATGAGTACGTGCAACAAGGAGCTTGCGGAAAAGCTCTATACAGAGGCTACAAAGATGCCCGAAATGGGCACTGTCATACTCTATAAGGACAAAACAAAGCGCCTCCGCGCGTACACGCGCGACGGCGGTGAGGAGGTATATGCAGATGCCTAATATGCCCGGAGGACTGTCCCTTAACATATCAGATACCGGCCGTCTGCATGGCGGCGCTGGTAGCTCAATGGACGGCCGCCAGCATGGCGGCGGAGGACGCACTATGGGCGTCCCGACCACTGCCGACGGCGTCGAGCTTGTAGACGGCCTGACGGCCGCCGAAGCCGCCGCTATGCGTCAGCAGTACAATTTTAATCAGAGCTCTGCCCGTGAGTCAATGGCCTTTGAGGCCGAACAGGCGCAGCTTGCCCGCGACTGGCAGACCGCTGCCAACAAGCTTGCATGGGACAGATCAGAGCTCAGCGCACAGCGTGACCGCGACTGGCAGACGCTGATGAGCAATACGGCATACCAGCGCGCAGTCAAAGACTTGCGCGCCGCAGGCCTCAATCCCATCCTTGCATACAGTCAGGGCGGAGCTACGACGCCATCTGGCGCCAGCGCGTCCGGCTATACGTCCAGCGCCAGCACAGCCAGAGGCCATCAGAGCAGTACCAGCCACAGCCAGAGCGACGCCAGCAAGCTTTCCGCCGCCGCTATCGGCGGACTTGGCTCTGCGCTGGTCGGTATCGCCAAACTGCTTGCCCTTGCCGGTTAAGCTCGTCTCCTTGCCAGTGCCCCTGAGGTAATCGTCTCTTATTCTCTGCCCTCCGAGCACTGTGCTATAATGGATCGACGAGGGGGCAAGCCATACCTATCCCGTCCTGATCGCCTTGTGCCCCCTCGGCGCAGCCATTTTAGCACAGTGCGATCAGGCAGTCAAGGCACGAGAGGATTAATTTACAAACTTTTGCGTAGCAAAAATTTGTAAATTGATCCGGCCTTGACGGCCTGACGGCGGTTGATGTTATGGTTTGATCGTCGTTCCCCCGTCTCTCCGTTCCCGACAGCCCCCCTCGAAGGGGGCGCCGTCGAAAGGGGGTAATACAGCGGTTATACAAAAAATATACAAAAAAAATACACCCGCTACCGCGCCGGAGTTGGTTACACCTCCGGCGCGGAAAAAGGCCGCCGACAGAGGCGGCCGAAACTCCGCACAGTTTGTCTACTTGATGTAACTGTGCGGAGTGACACAAACCGACCAAAGGGAGGTTGATAGAATGCCTTGTTATGCCCCGAATTTGATCATCAAATCAGCCTTCGGCAATAAATACATAGGCAGTAAAATTATGCACCCGGAATATGCACCCGGTCAAGGATACGTCGATAAATCTACAGGACAGGTCTCCGAGGTTATTGAGGTCCCCTGCGGACAGTGCATCGGATGCCGGCTCGATCATAGCCGTATGTGGGCTGATCGTATAACACTAGAGGCGATGCAATATCCAGACGGCTTTAACTGGTGGATAACATTGACGTATGATGACGACCACGTGCCAATCAGCGAAAAAGGTACACAAACTCTTTGCAAAAAGGATTTGCAAGACTGGATAAAGCGCCTCCGGCGTCAATTGGAGTATCATCAAGGACATACCGGTTTACGTTTCTATGCGTGTGGTGAGTATGGAACAAATACTTTACGGCCGCATTATCATGTCTGTATCTTTAACGCACCCCTGCAAATGCAGGGAGTCGAAGCGCAAAACAGCTTCGGCGATCTGATGTATCACTGTGATATGATCTATGATACATGGGACAAAGGTCATAACGTAGTGACTGATCTGACCTGGCAAACTGCGGCGTACACTGCCCGCTATTGCACAAAAAAATACAAAGGAGTAGAAAAGGATAAATATGAAAACGCTGGTCTTGTACCAGAATATGCTGTCATGTCCCGTAGACCCGGTATCGCTGGAGCTTACTGTGATAATCATGCTGGCGACATTTACAGCAGCGATAGTATTGTTTTGCCCGCTCAAAGAGGCAAAGCACACATATCGACGCCTCCGCGATACTTTGACAATCGCTTTGCGGCGATTGACCCAGTACGTCTGGCAGAGGCTAAAGAGCTACGCTCCCAGCGTGCTCAAATGCTTAAAGAAGCACGCGAAAGATTTACTGATATCCCTGAGGAGCTATATCTTGCTCGTGCTGAAGAAACTGCAAAAATAATTGCAGAAAATAGGCTTCCACGTATTGACATTTGACACAAAATGTGTTAAAATGATAATGCCACCTATAAACCACGTCGCCATAGCTATGGCTTTTTGTCGTTGTACACGTTGACGTGGATTGGGTGGCACCATTACAGCGGCTGAGCAAATACCGGCGGTCGCTGTAGGGCGGCCGCCTTTTTTGTGCAACATCGGCCGCCCTAAATACCGGCAAAAATTTGGAGGTGCCACCTATGAGACGTATCAAGTCCCGCGCCCGAGGTCTATACCGACATACGTCGGACAAGACCAAGAAAATCAACATCGCACCCATTATAATGAGAGGAGGTTTTAGACTGTGAAAATTAAGCTTTACTCTATTATGACTGATGGTATTTGCGGAGTACCTTTTGCGGCAGATGACGCAGAACATGCGGTATCGCTGATCTCAAAGGCAATGCTTGATGCCCCGCAGATGATCCAGCTTGCGCTTGATGAGCGCATGACCATTGTAAAGATCGGTGAGATGGATGCAAAAACCGGCATTATCGACCCTGATGTTAACGATCTGGGAACCCTTGCCGATTTGGCAAACGTTTGTATGCGCACCCTGATGCGCTACAATTCGGTGCAGGCCGCCATTTACAAGGAAGTCACCGGAGGTGATCAGGATGGAATTCCGCAGTCGCAGTAATCCCGCAGAGCTCATCCCCTGCCCTGCAGGCGATAAGATGAGAAACCGCTATCAGCTCAAATATGAGTCAGACGGCACCCAGCATCTGATCAAAACCGGTGAGTTTGATGCTTACGAGCTCATCCAGAGCTTTGCACGTGAGTGTGATATAAATCTGATCCTCGAAAAGTATGCTATCACCGGCGATCCCGCTGTACTTAACCAGCGCGAAAAGCAGTACAGTGATGTCATTTTGCCGGACAACGTTTTCGAGGCCGCCGAGCAGGTGCATCAGGTAATTGCATGGTATGACAGTCTGCCTGATACTGTCCGCGATAAAATCGGTACTATCGACGATCTGCTCCAGATGTCTGCAACGTCGGCAGGTATTGATGATCTGATGGCCAAATTTACGAAAAAAGAAGGCGAAAAGATCGAAAAGGTCGAAAAGGAGGTGAATAGCAATGCCGAAACTGTTTGATCAGTCCCGGTTTGCAAGCAATCCCCCGAACGTAAACATTCAGAGATCGCGCTTTGACAGATCGCACAATCTGAAAACTACGTTCAATGCAGGAAAGCTCATTCCTTTCTATGTGGATGAGGTTTTGCCCGGTGACACATTTGAAATGGACACGTCCTTGCTGTGCCGTATGTCCACGCCTATCTATCCCATCATGGATAGCGCCTATCTGGACTACTATTTCTTTTTCGTGCCCATGCGGCTTGTATGGGATCACGCGAAGCAGTTCTTTGGCGAGTCTGACGACGCGTGGGCGCCCGAAGTTGAGTACCAGATACCCCATGTTACTGGTGCTGTCGCTAATCCCGGTAGTCTTGCTGACTATATGGGTGTCCCTCTCAACGTTGCGCTCGAGCTTAACGTTCTTCCTTTCAGAGCGTACCGCTTGATCTGGAATGAGTGGTTCCGAGACGAAAACCTGCAGGATCCCCTGTTCGTCGAAAAGTCTGATACGGCGCTCTGGAGCAATAACAGCACTTTGCTCGACGTCAACAAGATGCACGACTACTTCACGAGCGCCCTTCCTGCTCCCCAGAAGGGACCGGCAGTCAAGATCCCGTTTGAACCCTGGAACACGTCTATCGTGACGTATGAGACAGATTTTCTGACCGGCGCACACCCAGCCATGAGGTATTACAACTCGGATGGTAGCCGCTATTCCAACCGCTATGTGGCCACCAATGCCAACGGCCAGATCGCGCCCTCTACCAATTCCACGACGCCCGCCACCGTTGGTCTGTACCCGTCCAATTTGGGTGTTAACCCTGATCTGATCAATGGCTCTACCATCAATCAGCTGAGACAGGCCTTTGCTGTACAGCGTATGTTGGAGCGCGACGCCCGCGGCGGCTCCCGCTATACGGAGCTTATCCGATCGCATTTTGGCGTCACGTCTCCTGACGCACGTCTCCAGCGCCCTGAGTACCTCGGCGGAGCCAGAGTCCCGATCAACGTTGAGCAGGTATTGCAGACGTCCAGCACCGATACAACGTCCCCGCAGGGTAACACTGCCGCATATTCCAAGACGGCAGACGCCCGCAGGAGCTTCACCAAGAGTTTTACGGAGCATGGCTATCTCATGGGTATGTGTTGCGTCAGGACGCGTCACAGCTATCAGCAGGGCATTAACAGATTGTGGAGCCGTAAGACGCGCTATGACTTTTACTGGCCCGCTCTCGCCAACCTCGGCGAACAGCCTATCAAGAACAAGGAGATTTACGTGCAGGGAATCCCTGGATCGGACGAAGGTATCTTCGGCTATCAGGAAGCCTGGGCAGAGTACAGATACAAGCCCGACCAGATCACTGGAGCCTTCCGGCACAACGCCGGTCAGGGTAGTCTGGACTCCTGGCACTATGCAGACTGGTACAGTGCGCGGCCGACGCTCTCCGCCGACTGGATAAAGGAGACCTCCGTCAACGTCGATCGCACGCTGGCGGTTAGCTCCAGCTTGTCGGATCAGTTCTTGCTGGATGTCTATTTCAGGTGTACGTGCTGGAGACCCATGCCCACGTACAGCATCCCCGGTCTGGTCGATCATTATTAATGTTGTCAAGTGTTGTCGGACCATGTTCAAGTGTTGTCGCATGACGGAAACATAATAATATCATCTAATCAAATGATTTTACCCCCCGAAAGGGGGGTATTTTACAAAGGAGCTTATCATGTACGAGATCGTGATTTTATGGTACGGCCCTAATGGGCCCGATGCCGATATAATGAGTACGTGCAACAAGGAGCTTGCGGAAAAGCTCTATACAGAGGCTACAAAGATGCCCGAAATGGGCACTGTCATACTCTATAAGGACAAAACAAAGCGCCTCCGCGCGTACACGCGCGACGGCGGTGAGGAGGTATATGCAGATGCCTAATATGCCCGGAGGACTGTCCCTTAACATATCAGATACCGGCCGTCTGCATGGCGGCGCTGGTAGCTCAATGGACGGCCGCCAGCATGGCGGCGGAGGACGCACTATGGGCGTCCCGACCACTGCCGACGGCGTCGAGCTTGTAGACGGCCTGACGGCCGCCGAAGCCGCCGCTATGCGTCAGCAGTACAATTTTAATCAGAGCTCTGCCCGTGAGTCAATGGCCTTTGAGGCCGAACAGGCGCAGCTTGCCCGCGACTGGCAGACCGCTGCCAACAAGCTTGCATGGGACAGATCAGAGCTCAGCGCACAGCGTGACCGCGACTGGCAGACGCTGATGAGCAATACGGCATACCAGCGCGCAGTCAAAGACTTGCGCGCCGCAGGCCTCAATCCCATCCTTGCATACAGTCAGGGCGGAGCTACGACGCCATCTGGCGCCAGCGCGTCCGGCTATACGTCCAGCGCCAGCACAGCCAGAGGCCATCAGAGCAGTACCAGCCACAGCCAGAGCGACGCCAGCAAGCTTTCCGCCGCCGCTATCGGCGGACTTGGCTCTGCGCTGGTCGGTATCGCCAAACTGCTTGCCCTTGCCGGTTAAGCTCGTCTCCTTGCCAGTGCCCCTGAGGTAATCGTCTCTTATTCTCTGCCCTCCGAGCACTGTGCTATAATGGATCGACGAGGGGGCAAGCCATACCTATCCCGTCCTGATCGCCTTGTGCCCCCTCGGCGCAGCCATTTTAGCACAGTGCGATCAGGCAGTCAAGGCACGAGAGGATTAATTTACAAACTTTTGCGTAGCAAAAATTTGTAAATTGATCCGGCCTTGACGGCCTGACGGCGGTTGATGTTATGGTTTGATCGTCGTTCCCCCGTCTCTCCGTTCCCGACAGCCCCCCTCGAAGGGGGCGCCGTCGAAAGGGGGTAATACAGCGGTTATACAAAAAATATACAAAAAAAATACACCCGCTACCGCGCCGGAGTTGGTTACACCTCCGGCGCGGAAAAAGGCCGCCGACAGAGGCGGCCGAAACTCCGCACAGTTTGTCTACTTGATGTAACTGT
Organism: Cylicocyclus nassatus; assembly: GCA_958299035.1. Lineage (NCBI taxonomy): Eukaryota > Metazoa > Nematoda > Chromadorea > Rhabditida > Strongylidae > Cylicocyclus > Cylicocyclus nassatus. Next base: position 34,165 of record CATQJL010000354.1, read on the forward strand.
GCGGAGTGACACAAACCGACCAAAGGGAGGTTGATAGAATGCCTTGTTATGCCCCGAATTTGATCATCAAATCAGCCTTCGGCAATAAATACATAGGCAGTAAAATTATGCACCCGGAATATGCACCCGGTCAAGGATACGTCGATAAATCTACAGGACAGGTCTCCGAGGTTATTGAGGTCCCCTGCGGACAGTGCATCGGATGCCGGCTCGATCATAGCCGTATGTGGGCTGATCGTATAACACTAGAGGCGATGCAATATCCAGACGGCTTTAACTGGTGGATAACATTGACGTATGATGACGACCACGTGCCAATCAGCGAAAAAGGTACACAAACTCTTTGCAAAAAGGATTTGCAAGACTGGATAAAGCGCCTCCGGCGTCAATTGGAGTATCATCAAGGACATACCGGTTTACGTTTCTATGCGTGTGGTGAGTATGGAACAAATACTTTACGGCCGCATTATCATGTCTGTATCTTTAACGCACCCCTGCAAATGCAGGGAGTCGAAGCGCAAAACAGCTTCGGCGATCTGATGTATCACTGTGATATGATCTATGATACATGGGACAAAGGTCATAACGTAGTGACTGATCTGACCTGGCAAACTGCGGCGTACACTGCCCGCTATTGCACAAAAAAATACAAAGGAGTAGAAAAGGATAAATATGAAAACGCTGGTCTTGTACCAGAATATGCTGTCATGTCCCGTAGACCCGGTATCGCTGGAGCTTACTGTGATAATCATGCTGGCGACATTTACAGCAGCGATAGTATTGTTTTGCCCGCTCAAAGAGGCAAAGCACACATATCGACGCCTCCGCGATACTTTGACAATCGCTTTGCGGCGATTGACCCAGTACGTCTGGCAGAGGCTAAAGAGCTACGCTCCCAGCGTGCTCAAATGCTTAAAGAAGCACGCGAAAGATTTACTGATATCCCTGAGGAGCTATATCTTGCTCGTGCTGAAGAAACTGCAAAAATAATTGCAGAAAATAGGCTTCCACGTATTGACATTTGACACAAAATGTGTTAAAATGATAATGCCACCTATAAACCACGTCGCCATAGCTATGGCTTTTTGTCGTTGTACACGTTGACGTGGATTGGGTGGCACCATTACAGCGGCTGAGCAAATACCGGCGGTCGCTGTAGGGCGGCCGCCTTTTTTGTGCAACATCGGCCGCCCTAAATACCGGCAAAAATTTGGAGGTGCCACCTATGAGACGTATCAAGTCCCGCGCCCGAGGTCTATACCGACATACGTCGGACAAGACCAAGAAAATCAACATCGCACCCATTATAATGAGAGGAGGTTTTAGACTGTGAAAATTAAGCTTTACTCTATTATGACTGATGGTATTTGCGGAGTACCTTTTGCGGCAGATGACGCAGAACATGCGGTATCGCTGATCTCAAAGGCAATGCTTGATGCCCCGCAGATGATCCAGCTTGCGCTTGATGAGCGCATGACCATTGTAAAGATCGGTGAGATGGATGCAAAAACCGGCATTATCGACCCTGATGTTAACGATCTGGGAACCCTTGCCGATTTGGCAAACGTTTGTATGCGCACCCTGATGCGCTACAATTCGGTGCAGGCCGCCATTTACAAGGAAGTCACCGGAGGTGATCAGGATGGAATTCCGCAGTCGCAGTAATCCCGCAGAGCTCATCCCCTGCCCTGCAGGCGATAAGATGAGAAACCGCTATCAGCTCAAATATGAGTCAGACGGCACCCAGCATCTGATCAAAACCGGTGAGTTTGATGCTTACGAGCTCATCCAGAGCTTTGCACGTGAGTGTGATATAAATCTGATCCTCGAAAAGTATGCTATCACCGGCGATCCCGCTGTACTTAACCAGCGCGAAAAGCAGTACAGTGATGTCATTTTGCCGGACAACGTTTTCGAGGCCGCCGAGCAGGTGCATCAGGTAATTGCATGGTATGACAGTCTGCCTGATACTGTCCGCGATAAAATCGGTACTATCGACGATCTGCTCCAGATGTCTGCAACGTCGGCAGGTATTGATGATCTGATGGCCAAATTTACGAAAAAAGAAGGCGAAAAGATCGAAAAGGTCGAAAAGGAGGTGAATAGCAATGCCGAAACTGTTTGATCAGTCCCGGTTTGCAAGCAATCCCCCGAACGTAAACATTCAGAGATCGCGCTTTGACAGATCGCACAATCTGAAAACTACGTTCAATGCAGGAAAGCTCATTCCTTTCTATGTGGATGAGGTTTTGCCCGGTGACACATTTGAAATGGACACGTCCTTGCTGTGCCGTATGTCCACGCCTATCTATCCCATCATGGATAGCGCCTATCTGGACTACTATTTCTTTTTCGTGCCCATGCGGCTTGTATGGGATCACGCGAAGCAGTTCTTTGGCGAGTCTGACGACGCGTGGGCGCCCGAAGTTGAGTACCAGATACCCCATGTTACTGGTGCTGTCGCTAATCCCGGTAGTCTTGCTGACTATATGGGTGTCCCTCTCAACGTTGCGCTCGAGCTTAACGTTCTTCCTTTCAGAGCGTACCGCTTGATCTGGAATGAGTGGTTCCGAGACGAAAACCTGCAGGATCCCCTGTTCGTCGAAAAGTCTGATACGGCGCTCTGGAGCAATAACAGCACTTTGCTCGACGTCAACAAGATGCACGACTACTTCACGAGCGCCCTTCCTGCTCCCCAGAAGGGACCGGCAGTCAAGATCCCGTTTGAACCCTGGAACACGTCTATCGTGACGTATGAGACAGATTTTCTGACCGGCGCACACCCAGCCATGAGGTATTACAACTCGGATGGTAGCCGCTATTCCAACCGCTATGTGGCCACCAATGCCAACGGCCAGATCGCGCCCTCTACCAATTCCACGACGCCCGCCACCGTTGGTCTGTACCCGTCCAATTTGGGTGTTAACCCTGATCTGATCAATGGCTCTACCATCAATCAGCTGAGACAGGCCTTTGCTGTACAGCGTATGTTGGAGCGCGACGCCCGCGGCGGCTCCCGCTATACGGAGCTTATCCGATCGCATTTTGGCGTCACGTCTCCTGACGCACGTCTCCAGCGCCCTGAGTACCTCGGCGGAGCCAGAGTCCCGATCAACGTTGAGCAGGTATTGCAGACGTCCAGCACCGATACAACGTCCCCGCAGGGTAACACTGCCGCATATTCCAAGACGGCAGACGCCCGCAGGAGCTTCACCAAGAGTTTTACGGATCATGGCTATCTCATGGGTATGTGTTGCGTCAGGACGCGTCACAGCTATCAGCAGGGCATTAACAGATTGTGGAGCCGTAAGACGCGCTATGACTTTTACTGGCCCGCTCTCGCCAACCTCGGCGAACAGCCTATCAAGAACAAGGAGATTTACGTGCAGGGAATCCCTGGATCGGACGAAGGTATCTTCGGCTATCAGGAAGCCTGGGCAGAGTACAGATACAAGCCCGACCAGATCACTGGAGCCTTCCGGCACAACGCCGGTCAGGGTAGTCTGGACTCCTGGCACTATGCAGACTGGTACAGTGCGCGGCCGACGCTCTCCGCCGACTGGATAAAGGAGACCTCCGTCAACGTCGATCGCACGCTGGCGGTTAGCTCCAGCTTGTCGGATCAGTTCTTGCTGGATGTCTATTTCAGGTGTACGTGCTGGAGACCCATGCCCACGTACAGCATCCCCGGTCTGGTCGATCATTATTAATGTTGTCAAGTGTTGTCGGACCATGTTCAAGTGTTGTCGCATGACGGAAACATAATAATATCATCTAATCAAATGATTTTACCCCCCGAAAGGGGGGTATTTTACAAAGGAGCTTATCATGTACGAGATCGTGATTTTATGGTACGGCCCTAATGGGCCCGATGCCGATATAATGAGTACGTGCAACAAGGAGCTTGCGGAAAAGCTCTATACAGAGGCTACAAAGATGCCCGAAATGGGCACTGTCATACTCTATAAGGACAAAACAAAGCGCCTCCGCGCGTACACGCGCGACGGCGGTGAGGAGGTATATGCAGATGCCTAATATGCCCGGAGGACTGTCCCTTAACATATCAGATACCGGCCGTCTGCATGGCGGCGCTGGTAGCTCAATGGACGGCCGCCAGCATGGCGGCGGAGGACGCACTATGGGCGTCCCGACCACTGCCGACGGCGTCGAGCTTGTAGACGGCCTGACGGCCGCCGAAGCCGCCGCTATGCGTCAGCAGTACAATTTTAATCAGAGCTCTGCCCGTGAGTCAATGGCCTTTGAGGCCGAACAGGCGCAGCTTGCCCGCGACTGGCAGACCGCTGCCAACAAGCTTGCATGGGACAGATCAGAGCTCAGCGCACAGCGTGACCGCGACTGGCAGACGCTGATGAGCAATACGGCATACCAGCGCGCAGTCAAAGACTTGCGCGCCGCAGGCCTCAATCCCATCCTTGCATACAGTCAGGGCGGAGCTACGACGCCATCTGGCGCCAGCGCGTCCGGCTATACGTCCAGCGCCAGCACAGCCAGAGGCCATCAGAGCAGTACCAGCCACAGCCAGAGCGACGCCAGCAAGCTTTCCGCCGCCGCTATCGGCGGACTTGGCTCTGCGCTGGTCGGTATCGCCAAACTGCTTGCCCTTGCCGGTTAAGCTCGTCTCCTTGCCAGTGCCCCTGAGGTAATCGTCTCTTATTCTCTGCCCTCCGAGCACTGTGCTATAATGGATCGACGAGGGGGCAAGCCATACCTATCCCGTCCTGATCGCCTTGTGCCCCCTCGGCGCAGCCATTTTAGCACAGTGCGATCAGGCAGTCAAGGCACGAGAGGATTAATTTACAAACTTTTGCGTAGCAAAAATTTGTAAATTGATCCGGCCTTGACGGCCTGACGGCGGTTGATGTTATGGTTTGATCGTCGTTCCCCCGTCTCTCCGTTCCCGACAGCCCCCCTCGAAGGGGGCGCCGTCGAAAGGGGGTAATACAGCGGTTATACAAAAAATATACAAAAAAAATACACCCGCTACCGCGCCGGAGTTGGTTACACCTCCGGCGCGGAAAAAGGCCGCCGACAGAGGCGGCCGAAACTCCGCACAGTTTGTCTACTTGATGTAACTGTGCGGAGTGACACAAACCGACCAAAGGGAGGTTGATAGAATGCCTTGTTATGCCCCGAATTTGATCATCAAATCAGCCTTCGGCAATAAATACATAGGCAGTAAAATTATGCACCCGGAATATGCACCCGGTCAAGGATACGTCGATAAATCTACAGGACAGGTCTCCGAGGTTATTGAGGTCCCCTGCGGACAGTGCATCGGATGCCGGCTCGATCATAGCCGTATGTGGGCTGATCGTATAACACTAGAGGCGATGCAATATCCAGACGGCTTTAACTGGTGGATAACATTGACGTATGATGACGACCACGTGCCAATCAGCGAAAAAGGTACACAAACTCTTTGCAAAAAGGATTTGCAAGACTGGATAAAGCGCCTCCGGCGTCAATTGGAGTATCATCAAGGACATACCGGTTTACGTTTCTATGCGTGTGGTGAGTATGGAACAAATACTTTACGGCCGCATTATCATGTCTGTATCTTTAACGCACCCCTGCAAATGCAGGGAGTCGAAGCGCAAAACAGCTTCGGCGATCTGATGTATCACTGTGATATGATCTATGATACATGGGACAAAGGTCATAACGTAGTGACTGATCTGACCTGGCAAACTGCGGCGTACACTGCCCGCTATTGCACAAAAAAATACAAAGGAGTAGAAAAGGATAAATATGAAAACGCTGGTCTTGTACCAGAATATGCTGTCATGTCCCGTAGACCCGGTATCGCTGGAGCTTACTGTGATAATCATGCTGGCGACATTTACAGCAGCGATAGTATTGTTTTGCCCGCTCAAAGAGGCAAAGCACACATATCGACGCCTCCGCGATACTTTGACAATCGCTTTGCGGCGATTGACCCAGTACGTCTGGCAGAGGCTAAAGAGCTACGCTCCCAGCGTGCTCAAATGCTTAAAGAAGCACGCGAAAGATTTACTGATATCCCTGAGGAGCTATATCTTGCTCGTGCTGAAGAAACTGCAAAAATAATTGCAGAAAATAGGCTTCCACGTATTGACATTTGACACAAAATGTGTTAAAATGATAATGCCACCTATAAACCACGTCGCCATAGCTATGGCTTTTTGTCGTTGTACACGTTGACGTGGATTGGGTGGCACCATTACAGCGGCTGAGCAAATACCGGCGGTCGCTGTAGGGCGGCCGCCTTTTTTGTGCAACATCGGCCGCCCTAAATACCGGCAAAAATTTGGAGGTGCCACCTATGAGACGTATCAAGTCCCGCGCCCGAGGTCTATACCGACATACGTCGGACAAGACCAAGAAAATCAACATCGCACCCATTATAATGAGAGGAGGTTTTAGACTGTGAAAATTAAGCTTTACTCTATTATGACTGATGGTATTTGCGGAGTACCTTTTGCGGCAGATGACGCAGAACATGCGGTATCGCTGATCTCAAAGGCAATGCTTGATGCCCCGCAGATGATCCAGCTTGCGCTTGATGAGCGCATGACCATTGTAAAGATCGGTGAGATGGATGCAAAAACCGGCATTATCGACCCTGATGTTAACGATCTGGGAACCCTTGCCGATTTGGCAAACGTTTGTATGCGCACCCTGATGCGCTACAATTCGGTGCAGGCCGCCATTTACAAGGAAGTCACCGGAGGTGATCAGGATGGAATTCCGCAGTCGCAGTAATCCCGCAGAGCTCATCCCCTGCCCTGCAGGCGATAAGATGAGAAACCGCTATCAGCTCAAATATGAGTCAGACGGCACCCAGCATCTGATCAAAACCGGTGAGTTTGATGCTTACGAGCTCATCCAGAGCTTTGCACGTGAGTGTGATATAAATCTGATCCTCGAAAAGTATGCTATCACCGGCGATCCCGCTGTACTTAACCAGCGCGAAAAGCAGTACAGTGATGTCATTTTGCCGGACAACGTTTTCGAGGCCGCCGAGCAGGTGCATCAGGTAATTGCATGGTATGACAGTCTGCCTGATACTGTCCGCGATAAAATCGGTACTATCGACGATCTGCTCCAGATGTCTGCAACGTCGGCAGGTATTGATGATCTGATGGCCAAATTTACGAAAAAAGAAGGCGAAAAGATCGAAAAGGTCGAAAAGGAGGTGAATAGCAATGCCGAAACTGTTTGATCAGTCCCGGTTTGCAAGCAATCCCCCGAACGTAAACATTCAGAGATCGCGCTTTGACAGATCGCACAATCTGAAAACTACGTTCAATGCAGGAAAGCTCATTCCTTTCTATGTGGATGAGGTTTTGCCCGGTGACACATTTGAAATGGACACGTCCTTGCTGTGCCGTATGTCCACGCCTATCTATCCCATCATGGATAGCGCCTATCTGGACTACTATTTCTTTTTCGTGCCCATGCGGCTTGTATGGGATCACGCGAAGCAGTTCTTTGGCGAGTCTGACGACGCGTGGGCGCCCGAAGTTGAGTACCAGATACCCCATGTTACTGGTGCTGTCGCTAATCCCGGTAGTCTTGCTGACTATATGGGTGTCCCTCTCAACGTTGCGCTCGAGCTTAACGTTCTTCCTTTCAGAGCGTACCGCTTGATCTGGAATGAGTGGTTCCGAGACGAAAACCTGCAGGATCCCCTGTTCGTC
>CATQJL010000355.1:0-41451 GCA_958299035.1 Cylicocyclus nassatus
CCGGTAAAAGATTGAGGTCAATACTTAAAAGGGAAACATTAAAAGAAATCATATGAAAAAGACAATCATCGCCATCGCACTCGCACTCGTTTCACTCTCACTCAACGCAAAGGAAGTGACCACATCCGGCAACCTCTCTCTTGACAACACCGCGGGTGTCTACTCCATAATCGGAAAGACCGGTGCAATTGTTCTCGGTGACCGTGCCTCGGCATCAGAGACTCTCCTTGAGATGGAGAAGAGCTTCATAGAGAAGAAACTCTCAATTGGTGACCCCAACTACAAAGTGGGTGAAGACGAAGAGGGACTCTACATCATCAGGATTGGTCTGGGCGGAGTCAAGGTAAGACCTGTGGATGTGGCCAAGTTCATCACAGTTATGAATGCCAAGGCACTGGGCAATGGAATGAAATCCGGACTCGAAGCAGGCATCAAGGAATTCAAAAAGGCAATGAAGTAATATGAAGGCAACCCACATCCTCGCCGTCCTCCGTACTATGGACATCAATGAACTCTCCCGTTGGTTCAACCATTTCTATGACCACTATGGGACATCAACAAGATGCATGTTCCTTCCCAAGGGTGAAAGCAAGAAGGTGCTTTCCCAGATGATGGAAGATCTTGGGATCCTCAAGGCACTGGAGCTCTGGAAGACGCCGGGTGATGATGATGTGGTCTACTATGACTTCGAGGCAGACTCATTTGAAGTGTTCTCCTCACCGAGTCAGATCCTGAAATACACCGATGTCAAGAACTTCATCCCGACACTTGAGGGGAAGACATATGATGATTTTCGGGTGGATGGAGAAACCCGAACCCAAGGTCATCAAGATAGTGATAAAGAAATTCTGATTTCATAATTTTTGATTTAATTGTTGTTTCCAGCCGGTGACCGTCGTGAGATGCTCACCGGTTTCATAAATATATTGGAGGTACTCCTCATCTGGTTATACTGCCGGTGGTCACCGTCCTACTTTGCATTGCACTGGCCTGAGGGTATAGGGACACACCACATAAAGCTATGGAAACCATCCACGTGGAAATCCTCCAAGAAGACATAACCCAGTTTGGTTCACAGAGATTCAAAAAATGAATGGTTCTATGGACTGATTTTTTGTTGTCGATTGCGAAACGAAATGCAAAAAAGTTAAAATAAATTTGGTAGTTTCAAATATTTGTTGTATCTTTGTATCAACAAAAGGAAACAATTATGAAAACTACAATCACCATCTTTGATGACATCAATCTCACATTTGATGAAGCACGTAAACTTACAGGAAAACTTCTTTCTATGGTACATTCTTCCATAGTTGAAGATCAGAAGGGACACATAGAGAATGGAGTTCTTTCCCGTTGGGGTAGGGGCGGCGTGTCTGATTCTCTCAAGGATAGAGAATGAAACAGGTATAAAGTATTCTCAGGAAGTGGAGTCTGCCATAGGTTACACATCATATATAGCCACTTCAATAAACGATTGCCTGACTATAATTGAAAAGTTAGTTCCAAGTTCCACGGTCACTATATTCGGTCACACATTGGATAAGAAGACCGCTGAGGCCATCTTTGAGAGTCTGGTCAATGACTTTGAGGACATGCTTGATATGTCCGCCGGAGGAGAGATTGATATGTCCGAGTCCTCTTCCCATTGCCTTCTTATGAAAGCATTCATGGATGCCGGTGTGGGAAAGCTCCAGACCGCTTCAGAACTGCTGGTCAGGTTGCTTGCAGAATCCGGTGATGAGGATGAGGCCAGAATAATCCTCAAATTCTCAATGTAATCAATCGACCACGAATATACGAAAAAAGTTGGGGTATCCACCTCAACTTTTTTCATTTTTATTTGCATAATTCATTTATTTGTATTATCTTTGTAATAGAAAAAACAAACATTATGGTATCTCTCAAAACAATCAACAGAACAGCTCAGGAACTCATCAATGTGGGTTTGCCCGAACTTGCCAAGGAACTCAAATCCAAGAAGCACATCACATATGAGGAACTCTCCATCTATGATGCCAAACTCACCCAGAAGGCAAAGGAGAATGCCGGAATTGTCAAGACCGAGTGGGAGAAGAAGATAGTGGAGAAACTCGGCAACCGCAACGGAGAGGCCACACCGGATTGCTGGTTCACCGACCCGGATGACAACAAGGAACTGGCAAAAATAGAACTGGATCGGGACAAGAAGAGGGATTGGGTAGATGAGAAGACATGTTTCGGATTCTACACCTATGTAGATGAGGTCTGCATCCTTTCCGACTGCGGTTATGATTCCGAGTTTGATTCCTTCCCCGAGGCATTCCAGAAGAAGGTCTGGGAAATCATAGAGTCCGGAAAATATGAGGAGGAGTAATTAGTTTTCATAATTGGTGATTTGCCGGACGTTGTGAAATGTCCGGCAATTTGTTTGTCGATTACGAAAAATATTTCCCAAAACTCTTGCATATTACAAATAAAAGTTGTATCTTTGTAATGGAAAAACAACAAGACTATGTACAGTAAAAACGAAAAGACCATACTCTTTGATAGTATCCTCGACAAGATTTACCATAACCTCTCCATCACCTTCACAAAGGACAACATTGATGAGGATGATAATTTCCTTAACCTTAAAACCTATCCTTCACAGACTATCACCTTTAACTTTACCGGAAGCGGCATCATCGTTAAGTTTGACCACGATAAACCTCTGCATCTTGATGAACTCCCGGTGTCCTTTATGAGAAGCATATTGAAAAACATATGATTGGGAATTCATCACATTTTTGTAAATAAATTTGCATATTCCAAATAAAAGCGTTATCTTTGTATTGGAAAAAGAAACCAAGATATGAAAAAGGAAACAGCAATCACACTTGCAGAAATCTCCAAGACCTCATTTGGAATTCTCACAGTAATGGATTACATATTCGCCGTCGAGCATCGAGTGCTGGCAATAGTCATTCCCCTCATCCTTTGGATAGTATCAGCAATCATCTACAACAAAATCAAATAAGTATGAAACTCTATTACACAATCAGAGTCGTAAACGAATCTCCCAAAGCCAAGTCTCCATACACAATGACACTTGGTTCCTACACCAGAAAGAATGATGCCATCAAGGGTCTGGCAAGGATGAAACTTCCCAATCTCAGGAACTCAAAAGTATTCATCGTGGCATCGGAAGATTATGATATAGTCTACTATGAGGAAATGACCAACCTCACTGCCAAGACCATGACCACCAGCAGGTTCAACTACAGGACCGGCAAAGAGGAAGGCACACACACCTACAAGTTCAACTACTAACCACATCACACCATGAGAGCATATCACGGCAAGACATCAGAGAGAACCCCGAGGGCGAACTCGACATTCCCGACCACAGAGACAAGGGAGACATACAGGATGGCTGAAGAGCTCAGGTCACTCCTCAACGAGCATCCCAATGAATTCTCAACCGTTGAGGAACTCATAGACAGAGGTCACAGGCTCGGATACTGCAGACCCTTCACAGACTATGACCGCATCTCCCACACCCATCCCTATGGCAGGATACTCACTGACATGGCCAACCCCGATCATCCTCTCTACACACCCAACCTTGAGGTGGCCACTTGGATGAAGGGTGCATACAGGTTCAGGGTCAGGACGGACGTCATCAGGAATACAAGAGGCAACTGGAGGAGGGCCAGAGGTCAGGCACTGATTGACTACATCCCATCCAACAGGTAGAACCCAAGGGTGACCACCAAGGTCACCCTTCTTCACATCCAAGAGCTATGAAGTACACCATCACAACCAAGGACTTCCTCAAAGCAAACAGACGTGCATCCCGGGAAGAGGAGATAGAGAAGCATGGGAAGCAGATAATCTTCAGGACTCATATGACCAAGTCCAAGAAGGTATACTCAAGAAAAAACTTCAGGGCATCAGACCTCATCTGATTTCTTACAGATTCATTTACAGAAAGACCGGTTTTCCCAACCGGTCTTTTTTTCATACCGTGCAAACGTTTACGAAGAGAAAAAGGTGATATTTGCACGGTAAGGATGTGGAAAATGGCCATATTGCATTATATGATGTGTGGAAAAGAGATGAAAAGGGTGAAAATGGGGAAATGAAGGGATCTGACAAAAAGCATATATGGAAAAAGTGGATAATGGAGAAAATGGGGAAATGTGAAAAAGTGGTAAAATAAGAGATGTGTAAAATGTGGAAATTGGAAAAAATGGAAAATTGGAAAATATGTGGAATGGAGGAAATGAGGAAAATGAAGAATCGGGGAAATGGGTGGGAACGGGAGAGGATCCCAAAAAGCTCAAAAATGGGGAAAAGTGGAAAAATGGGAAAAAACCACTCGAACCACGAAACGCCAAAAAGTGCCAAAATAGGGTTTTTGGGAAAATAGCCAAAAATGGGGTTTTTGCCAAAATGGTGAAAAAGGCACTTTTTGCCAAAATAGCCAAAAATGGGGTTTTTGGGAAAAAGGCTGATTTTGGGGTTTTTGGGGTTCGATGGCGGCTCTGAGGCGGAACGCGTTATACCTTGATCCTTTCCCCCTCCAGACCACCCTCGTCCACACTCCCCTGTGAATATATATAAAATCATATCCACACTATGTTCTTTTGCATATTTCATACTTTCCATTCCTGTATGACTGACATATTCATAACAATCTTTTGTGTGGATGTCCGATTATCCCTGTTTTATTTGGAAAAGTCAGATATTTCCATTATATTTGTAATATATTAAATATATTTGTATGTTAAAACCAATCACAAGCAAATGGCCGCAGTGTGTCATTACAGGTAAGCCTGTCACCATAGATCAGGCAAGGACTATCATTTCAAAGACCGACACTTTCTTCAACTCATCTTTGGGAGGAGGAAATGATGATGACTATGAGAACGAGTTGTGCAGGAGGTTGGGTATGCCTCCCAAGTACAATTACAACGGAGACTATGACTGGGAGAAGTTCAATGAATGGAAGGAGAAGAACGGAAGCATTGGTCTCACCCATCTTTTCAACAACTGGGTTTCTTCCTGTTGGATTGGAGGTCCACGTGGATGGTGTCATATAGACGGAAGGATATTCAGGAATCACAACATAGGCAAGTGGCCGGATTGGGATGAAGTGAGAGATGACCTGAAGAAACTCGGCAAGGCGTTTCCTTTCCTTGATATGTATGTGTATATCATAGACAGTGAATCCTGTGAGGGATGGGATGACGGGGAGAAGAGGGAATGTCTCGGAGGACTTCATCTCAAAGGTGGAAAAGTATATGAGGTGAAGGGTATTGATCCCTATGATGACAAATGCAGGGAGGAATTGAAGTTCAGCCTGTTCGGAGACACTGTAAAGTGAAGACCTGAGGAAGGAGGTCAGGGAAGTTGTCGGGGATATAGGAGGATATTTCCCGGAGAGGTGTCCCGGAGAGCATCTGTTCAGGATGGATGAGGCTGTTGAATATTTCAAGGGAGAGTGAAAAACTCTCCTTTTTCATAAATATACTATGAGGAAATTGAGTTCTATAAACGAGACCCATTGGGGCGGGATGGTTCGGAGAAGTTCCGGCGAAGTTGTGAGGAAGCAGGATGAAATACCGGGCAACATAAAGGAAATAGAATGGATTGATTTAGGTTTGAAGTTTCCATTTTTTATTGCCGACAGGTTCTATGAAATAGACGGAGAAACATATTTCTACAGGGATTATATGGATATGTTTCCTGTCAGAATGAATGGGGAAACCATACGCCTTTTCAATAAAGATGAATTTGACAAGTTGGGGGCATGGACCGAAGTTGAAGAGATGGGTGATGAAAATAAGATAAACATTCAAGGCAGGATTATTGTACTTCCACAGGACACTGTATACAACAGTGCGGATACAGAGACAATGCTGAAACGGAACAAACCATATAGGTATGTTCTCCCCCTATGTGAGAAGTCAGTCCGTGTGCGGAAGGATGAACACCAAATATAGAATTTTACTGATAAAGGATAAATGAAAAAGAGTTGAGTTCTGTAAACGAAACCCATTGGGGCGGGATGATAAAAAGAAGTTCAGGAGAAGTGAGAAGGAAAGAAAACGAACTCGAATGGATTGATCTTGGACCTGAATTCGATTGCCTGTGGCTGAACGGGGTGTATGAAAAGGACGGGAGGAATGAAGTTCACATGGGACGAGACCAAGAATATAGTTTCATCAATTCCCGGTGCAAGCATACCAGAATTGGAAGATTTAAAGAAACTCAAGTACTGGTTTTTAGGAAAGGATGAAAAACTAATTCATATAGAGGGGAGCGAAAACCATATGGACCCAATCGAAGATGTGTGGCGTGTGTGGAACAACAAAGGGGGAGTTGCTTTATTGGGATTGGGGGGTCCAAGAATAAGACTCTCACTAATAGGTGACAAATATCCTTTCCTTCTTGTGAAAAGAAGTGTGAACGAAACCCACTGGGGTGGGATGGTAAAGAGAAGTTCAGGCGAGGTGAAAAGAAAGGAGGATGAGATAGACCATCTGGGAAGAGATGAATTCGTCAAATGGTTGATGAACACCTATGAAATCAACCCCGATTTGAAATCAAACCCATCCATAGTAAAGGGAGAGACCCCATCAGTCAAATATATACAGATACCCCTCTTTATGGTCGGTTACAAACTCTACAGGCTCGGAGTGGTTTATGAAAATGATGAGATGAAGGAGATAGACATCCTTGCTGAACGTGACTACTGCGGGGAGTTCATCGAAAAACTGTGTGAGAAATTTCATGTGACCGTGTCATCAAGAAACGGAGGACTGAAAATCACCAAGGGTGGCAGGATATCAAACTCCATCTGTGTCGAAATAATCGACACTGTTATGGAAAAACACATCAAAGAGAATTTATGATAAGGTTAAGTAAGATAGATGAAACCCACTGGGGAGGGATGGTCAAAAGAAGCTCGGGTGAAATTGTGAGAAAGGAGGGACGAACTTGACGGACTCACATTTGAAGAATTCTTCCAGAGAATGAGGGAGAAGTATGAGGTGGTGGAGGACAGATATGAATCTATGTTCAAACTATGGGGGTCTGAGTTCATTCACCATTCCTTTCTGCAACATAGGGAACGGAAGAAGAATGACTATGACAATAAAGGAACTCGGCACAGGAGAAGTGGAGAATGTGATGATGGATGATGATATATTCAAGAGATATATAGGAGTTGAAGGACTTGATGAGGGGGAGAATGTAATGCTCAACAACGGACTCGCCTTCATTCACAGGACAAGAGGAATGAAGTTTGGTGAATGTTCAAGACTCATTGACCGGATAATAGACAGAATACCAGAACCACTTGTAAGAAGAAAATGAAAAAATTAAGTAGGATAAATGAAACCCACTGGGGAGGAATGGTCCAGAGGAGTTCCGGAGAAATGGTAAGGAAACAGGACGAGGTGAAACCCGAATACTTCCCTAAAACCCGCAAGGAACTCAAGGGTATAATATGGGACATATACAAGAACAACACTGATGTTCTTGATCTCAGGATTATAGACGTGAGAGGTGTGGGGGATCTGTCAAACATCTTTCAGGACTTTGCCGGTGTCAAGACCATAGACTTGACCGGATGGGATATATCAAACTGTTTCAGTATAAGTTCTATGTTTTCCGGTTGTGAAGACCTTGAGGAGATAATAGGTATTGAAAAACTTCAGACCGGAAATGTGAAGAAGATGGAGGATGTATTCTATGATTGTGAAAAGTTGGAGACCATTGATATATCCGGATGGAATGTGGGAAGCGTTGAGACAACCGGATATATGTTCGCCAAATGCATAAAACTCAAGTCCCTCGATTTAGGAAAATGGAAACCTTCAAATCTGGAGAATGCCAACGGAATGTTCCTAGGATGTATGAAACTTGAAACCCTTGATGTCTCCGGATGGGATGTTGGAAAACTTGAGAACGGGGACTTTATGTTCTCCGGACTCAAGATGGTGAAAAAGATAGATGTGACCGGATGGAGACCAGTTGAACTCACGGCTATGGATTCTATGTTCGCTTTCTGTGACTCCCTTGAGGACATTGACCTTTCCGGATGGGAACTCAAAAATTATGGGCCATCTTGCGGTGGAATGTTCAAGGAAGCAGTGGTATCAACGCAGAGTACTCGGCAACCGCTTCAAACACGCAGTAGATGAGACCCACTGGGGTGGGATGGTTCAGAGAAGTTCCGGAGAGGTGACAAGAAAGGAGGACTGGATGAACGCATTGAAAAGATGTGAATTCTATGACTGGTTAAAGAAGAACTATGCAACATATTACGGAAGAAACATAATATTTTCACGGGACAGTGACCGCATACTAGTTCCACTGACCGGGCAGCGTTCCCCTATGTATATGTACTTGATATATGACAATGACAAACTTGTGGACATATACTACTACTCTACAACCAGATCTTTTTCCATTTCATTGTCAGACAAATTTGATGTGAGGTATGACAACAAGAGTCTTACCCATATATCATCCAAAGATGGAAAGGTGAACAATGAAACGGTCATAGAAATCATAGATATGCTGCCGGATTTGGTGACCAGACCGGCAATAATGAGAAAGGATGAAATAAATGAAACCCATTGGGGAGGAATGGTGAGAAGGAGTTCCGGAAATGTGAAGAGAAAGGAGGACGAACTTGACGCCATGCCTTTGGAAAATTTCAAGGACTACCTTGAAACCATATATGAACCAGTAAAGAAAGGATTGGAGATTCTCCTTCATCATCCGGATTCAAAAATGGATATGTGCATACTTGCTCCCTATGGTGAAAGTAGAAGAGGTGCGCCATATTACTTTCACTATAACGGAAAAAGAATATGGACATTCGATTTTGGAGGACAGGGAGTGATTACACAAAGACTGAAAGGCAAATTTGATGTTGAGATTGACGAGAAGGACTTGACACATGTGAGTCTTGGAGGTGAGGTTTCCAATTCCCTGTTCATAGATGTTCTGGATTTTCTGCTGGATGTTGTGGCAAACCCGGCATTAAAAAGAAAAATCAATGAAACCCACTGGGGAGGAATGGTCAAAAGGAGTTCCGGTGCTGTGGTAAGGAAACAGGATGAACTGGATGATGATACAAGAAAATGCCTTGATGACTATATAGAGGGATTCATTACAATGTGCTGTGACGGATATGATATGATGGAACCGACATTCGATAAGTTTATGGAATATATAAACAACAGAAAAGGTGAAGGGGATGATGAATATATAGATACCCTTCTCAAATACGTTCCCTACAACTGGGACAAGGGGGAGAAGATTGAAAGTAAGATATTGAATGGTCTTCAATAATTTTGTTATATTTAATATATGAAAGATTATAATTTCGGAATGTTTTTGATAGGACTTGTGGTCTTTATAGGGGGAATTTGTACCAACAGTATCCCCCCTGTTCCTGTTTGGTCTTGGAACATCACTTATTGCATCTGATAATGAGATAGAAAATTGCTGAAAGATTTGGAATTTCCAAATCTTTTTGTTATATTTGTGATATGAGAACATATACGGAATATTACAAAAAAGCCCTTGCCGAAGAAAAGGAATGGTATAAAAACCAGAAGGAAGAATGGTGGAGAAAGGACGATGGTGATGTCGTCTTTGATGATGACAACTTCCACTATAGAAGTGATAAACTTTGTCTGAAAGGAGATTATCTTGAAACCACAAGACTCAAGTCCAAGCACGAGAGGAATGACAGTTCAATAATTTCAAACCATACCAATGTCAACAACAGGGAGTGGGGTATCCTCTTCTATATGTTGGCACAGGCACTCATAGACTGGTTGATTGAGAATGGAAAGACAGACATCTATGATTTCAGTTTCTCAATGGAGAAGATTGTGGATGGACTTGACGTTGTCTATGTTCTTGATAAAAGTGTAAAAGTTCTTGATGGGGAATACTCTTGGAAGGAAGTGAAGAATCCAGATGAGAAGTTTGATGAATGTATGTATTTCCTTTGTGACCTTGTAGATATGTTCTTCTCTAAACACGGAAAGGATCTTCCTCTTGACTGGAATCATTTCGCTTTCGGACTTGATGACCTTATGGATAGTTGCAAATATGGTGAATGGTGTCCGTGTTCCGATGGAAGTATGTCACTCGGCAACGAACACGATGGAGACAAGTATGACACCTATGATGAATATATGAGCTGCTTATGAAAACATTTGAATATCAGCAGTTTGAATATCATTGGATTTGGTCTAAACCTTCTTGGTTGGAATGGTTGAATGAACTTGGAAAACAGGGGTGGGAACTTTGTGATGCGGTCAGGGATTATGACAAGAGAATTACTTGGTGTATTTTCAAGAAAGAAATAAATGTTGTTTTTGAACCGGTGGAGGAAGAATTATGAAAAGTGATATAAGTTTTGTTAAACTTGCCAAAAGATGGTTTGCACTCTTTCCTCTCTTTGATGAGGGAGATGTGGATGACCTTGAAATGGTGGGAAATGCCAGCATCTTTTTGGATTACTTATATAACCGTAGAAGTAAGGGTGGCGGCATTATATCCCTTGTGGTTTCCGATGAAGAAATTGAAGATGCAGACTTTGTTCTCACATTGAAAGGTGATGACACAGTCTTTGGGGAATGTGGAAAGAACTATGATGTGACCTATGCAAGATTTGAAACAGTAAGCAACATCTGGTTATGTCCGGTATTGAGATGGTTCTTCTGTGGGGAGTACCCGGAAAAAATATATGTCAAATATGAATAAATACATTTTTCTTGATTTTGACGGAGTCATAACTACGGAGAAATCGTTCTGGAAACTCGATGAGGAGAAACTTGTACTTCTTGGTGAAATCCTTGACAAGACCGGAGCAGATATAGTGGTATCATCCTCTTGGAGAATGGGAAGTGTGGAGGCAACAAAGAAAGACCTTTCACAAGTGTCTCATTTTCAACCACTTCCATTTCCATTTGTAGATAAAATAGTGGGTGTGACAGTCAGAGCCGACAACTTGATAATCCATCCGGACGGACAAAGGTCATTCAGAATCCCAAGAGGGGTGGAAATAGACAACTGGTTGAGGGACAATGAGGATTACTATGATGGTGATTACAGATATGTGATTCTTGATGACGATTCGGATATGCTGCTTGACCAGAAGGACAACTTCATACAGACGGATGCCTTGAACGGATTGACAAAGGATGATGTGGAAAAGGCAATAAGGATTTTGAATGGGGAATGAAAATTTCCCCATTTTTTATTTGGAAAAGTTAAATAAATCCATTATATTTGTAATATGACAAAGGAACAATTAATAGAGTTTATAGACAAGAATATTCCCGAAGGAGATCTTGTTGGATTCAGAACATCAAAGGATGATATATACCAGATTGTTGGTATCGATGACGATGAGTCCATTGGTCTTTGGAATATCTTGTTGAGAAGACTTGATGAAAACGAACATCCGTTCGAAGCAGCAATTGAAAACTCCCATATGTGGGAAGGAACTTTAACATCGGAAGTAAATTGGAAATAATATGACAGTAGACAATACAAATGAAATCAAGTCCCTCATCTCCGGATGTGAGAAGGGTGAGTTCTATATGCTCCAGATATTGCATAGAACAAAGGATGGCATCAACCCCTATTCTCCAGACCTGAACAGGGAACAGATCATCAAGACCTATTTTGTGTCCGGTCCCGAATACCTTGACCACAAGATGCCGGAAATCAAGGCACTTTGTGAGATGTTCAATGCAAGGGCCGTCATCAACCTCAACAAAAAGTCTTGGAAGCAGATTTCGGTAAAGACCCTCAATATTCTTTCCGAGGTTTTCACCAAGGAAGATTACAGGAGTGTGAAGTCCATAGTGGAGACCGCCGCCGGACAGACTGGTGCATGTGACAAGGACAAGAAGTGGTTGATAGATGTTGATACCAAGGATGACAAGGAGGTTGCCAAGGTTATGTCCGCACTCAAAGACTGTCCTCCTCATTTCGAGAACAATCTTCAGGCAGTCATCCCCACACTTCACGGATATCACCTCATCACAGGTCCATTCAATCCCAAGATGTTCAAGGACATCTACAAAGAAAAGATTGATGTACATGAAAACAATCCCACATTGCTGTACTACAAGGAGATTGAATAATGAAAGACAGGATAGAGATAAACAACAGGCAGGCCGGTTTCAATTACTTTGTGATTGAAACCTATGAAGCGGGCATTGTGCTTCAAGGGTGTGAGGTGAAGTCCATAAGGAACCGTGAGGTGAATATGTCTGATTCCTATTGCGTGGTGGAGAATGGGGAAATGATACTCAAGAATCTTCACATCTCCCCATACAAGGATTCGGGTTATTCCTACAGGGATTACCAACCCAAAAGAGACCGGAAACTTCTTCTCACCAAGAGGGAGATAAGAAAAATCCATCAAGAGGTGAAGACCAAGGGTGTGACCATAGTTCCTCTCAAACTCTATTCAAATGAAAGAGGGTTGATGAAGATAACCATTGCCATAGCCAAAGGAAAGAAGACCTATGACAAATCTCAGGCAATTAAGGAAAGGGATATTGAAAGGGAGATGAGAGATGTATAGCATGGGTACATTTTATCCCAAATATTTTGAAGATAAAAAGGCAATATGGGTATCCATTTGTTTCAGGAATTTCAATAAGGCGAGAAAAGAAGGAAGAAAACTGGATATGCTGTTCTGGTTGAACAATGCACTTAAAATCAAGAAAGGTTTGAATCCACCTTATGAAGTTCAAAGAAAACTTTGGAAAGAAAGTCAAAAAAATTTGGAAAAGTAAAAGATTTTTGTTATATTTGTAAAGATAAGGAGAAAAGAAATATGATGACAGAATTGAAGAACACACTTGACAGCATCAACAACATGCAGAGAACAGAAAACGGAGCACTCGGTTATTCGACTACGGGAAGCAAACTCGTAGACCTCAACTTCAGAGTACCTTCCAACCATTCCAATGTCTCTTCAAAGGACATTGAGGATTTCATTGCATCATTCAATGAGAATCCGGTGGACACCATCAAGTGGTTGTTCTATCTCCGTGATGTCCGTGAGGGACTTGGGGAGAGAGATTCTTTTGTCACTCTCTTTATGACTCTTCATTCGAAGAACATAGAACTTGCCTTGAAGGTTCTCCCTCTTATTCCGGAATACGGAAGGTGGAAGGATGTCATAGACATTCTTGGTAATGTGGACGATGAGTGTTCCCTTGCTTGTACTATCTATGATATGATTTCCCTCCAGTTGAAGGAAGATTGTTCCAACTTGATGTCAGGCAAGGCAATCTCTCTTCTCGCCAAGTGGTTGCCTTCCATCAATGCTTCCAATAAGGCAAGGAAACTCGCCTTGAGGATATGCAAGAACATAGAACTCTATCCAGCCTCATACAGGAAGATGGTTTCCAAGCTCCGCGAGTATATCGACGTGACCGAAATCAAGACCTGTTCAGGAAATTGGAATAAGATTAACTACAATAAGGTTTCATCCAATGCCAATGCCCGTTATGTTAATGCTTTTATGAAGCACGACGGAGAAAGAAGGCAGAAGTATCTTGACTCTCTCAAGAAGGGTGTCACTGGTGTGAAGATGAATGCCAAGAACCTCTATCCTTATGAGGTGTATGCCAAGTATTCATACAGGAATTCCACTTGGACTCCTACAAAGGCAGATGACAGCATTGAAGCACTCTGGAACAATCTCAAGCAGATGGATTCCATTGGTAACACTATGGTCGTTGTCGATGGTTCCGGTTCGATGGAAACCAGAATCAACGGCTCAAATGTACAGGCAATCGATGTTTCAAGGTCTCTTGGTGTGTACTTTGCCGAGAGAACCGAAGGAGAGTTCCACAACAAGACCATTGAGTTCTCATCCAACCCTCACTACATTGACCTCACCAAGTGCAACACACTTGCCGACAAGATCAATGTGATGAAGAAGAACAACGATTGTTCCAACACCAATCTTCAGAGGGTGTTCGACCTTGTGTTGAAGACAGCCGTTGACAACCATCTTCCACAGAGGGAACTTCCGGACAGATTCCTCATTGTCTCCGATATGGAGTTTGACAATGCATGTGAGTATTATGGAAGTAGGTATGGAGGATACTCCCATAATGAAATTATGAACCAATATAAGTCTCTTTTTGAGGTGATTAAGGAGACTTGGGCAGATGCTGGATACAAGATGCCACAGGTTGTGTTCTGGAATGTCAACTCAAGGACTCAGACCGCACCGGTGTCTGTCAATGAATGTGGTGTGATTCTGGTTTCAGGATTCTCCACCAATGTCATCAAGACAGTCCTCACCGGAAAGGATGACTCTTGGTCTGCACTCAAGGAGGTTCTTGACTCTCCAAGATATGACAAGGTTGCGGAAGCACTTGCATAATGGTCAAAAACAAGCCAAATAAGACACTTTGAGGCAAAATGGTACAAGATATGGTAAAATATCTATAAGTGCCTAAAACAAGCCAAAATGTGGCAAAATGAAGAATGCGGAGTTTCAAATGAAATTCCGCATTTTTGTTATATTTAATTTATGAGTAATTTGGAGTATCTGGAGAAATTTTTCAAGAAACACAATCTCACGGGACGAGTGAAAGTGAAGTACACCGGAATGAAGGATGATGACAATATGTCGGAAATCACCATAGATGACAACACTATGTCTATGGAGGATGTGAGATTTGATATAGACAGCCTCTTGGACCCTAATGTGGGGGAAGTTTGGATGGGTGTGCATAAGGAAACCGGAATAGGTTTCGGGGAATGGATGGAAACAGACAACCATTATATCCCAAGCAATGTGGACACAAGTTCCATAGAGGAGTATCACAAGGAGATGGAGGATATAGTTGAAGAATTGAGGGAAACTGTTGACAAGATATTTACCCTTGTGGATGATGAGAAAGGTGAGGAATAATCCTCACTTTTTTCATAAATAGGGTATGAAAAAGTTTATAGATGTTCTTCTTTATATCTGGCAGTTCCCCCAGAACCTTGCCGGACTAATATTCAGATTATTCACACCAGCAGATATCCTCAAGGTCAAGGATTACAAAGGAGATGTAAATGTGTATGTCTCATCAAAGATGTCCGGAGGAATATCACTAGGAAAATACATCACACTCTCCAAATCATATGCAGATCAGAAGAGGAGTGAGGATACTTGGAATCACGAATATGGTCACACAAGACAATCGAGAATACTTGGTCCACTCTATCTTCTTGTAATAGGCATCCCGTCAATCACATGGGCGGCATTATATGGATGGATAATCCCATATACAAGGAACGGATACTACAAGTTTTTTTGCGAACATTGGGCCGACAAACTTGGTGGAGTAGACAGGAACTAAAAAAGAGGTTGATTTCTCAACCTCTTTTTCTTTTGAATACTCCAACAAGACTTACATCTGTGAACAAACCTTTGTAGGAATCAAATCCACAAAGTTCCCATCCGTCCTCACCGAGTTCATTGAGTTTTCTTTGAAGTTCGTGTACATCACCAAGATGGAACTCATCAACATAGTACTCAAACTTTCCTGCACCATCGGGAACGGGTGATGGTGAGATTGTTTCCTTCTTGGGTCTTCCAACTTTCTTAACCTCTTTCTTCGGAACCGTCACCTTTGGTATCTCAACCTTGGGCTTCTCAATAGTAGGAAGTGTGGGTTTCTTTCCTCCGACAACCATCACCTGCTTATACGGCACATAGGTTATCTCATCTTCGGCATCTGCACCCTCAAGAGGGTCTTTGCCATAATTTGCCTTACAATAGAACTCTCCGTTCTTCTGAATCATTTCGGTGTCATCGAACGTGAAATGCCTGAACGAATGGTCTCCTCTTAAAATACCCTTATACTGCATAACTTAAAATCTAAATGTCCAAAATCCAAGATCACGAAGGAAATCAAAAAGAGATTTGAATTCACCATTGACAGGTTTTCCACAATTGCACTTTTTCTCCTCACACTTCTCACAATCCTCCGGAGTATCACCATCCAACACATCTATGATTGAATTGTAATATCTCCTCTGTGCTAAAATGTCCTTGAGATCCGCATCAACCTTATAGAGTCTATCCTGTAGATGCTCTATCTCATTCTGTATGTCCTTGGATTCTGCACTCACCTCTTTCTCCCTCTTACCAAGATAACCTATTTTTCCATTGACAGATGTACGAATTTCATCGGTGTTGGACGCCTTTGAAAGTTTGTCCGCGAGAATCTCCGGAAAATTATAGTCAAGAGTACCGTTGTAACACTTGGGTTTTGCATCTGCCGAAAGAAAATAATCCTCCTTGGTGAGAATCACATCCTTCTCATCCTCCTTCACATCCTCTTCCTTTGTCTCGGTATCCTCAACATAAGAGTAATATGATGAGATGGTAAGATTTCCATCATTTGACTTGATTGCCTCGGCTGCTGCCGCATTGAAGTCCTCCTCATTATCAAAAGACTTCCCATTGACTGTTCCTGTAAACTTTTTCATAACTATAAAATTTGATATATACTAAATATAACAAAAAAATCAGGATTTTACTCCTGATTTTTATGAACAACCTTACGTCTTGTTGTTTTTCCATCCGTCTTCTTGACGGTCTTCCTTACCTTTTTCTCTTCCTTGAGAGGTGTCTCAGCAACATCTGTGAGAAGTGTTGGTCTTTTCTCAAGTTCTGCAATCTCATCCTTGAGAGCAATGCAGGTGTTTTTCAAAGAATCTATCTCCGAAAGAAGAGAATCGAGATAGGTTTCCTTCACAATTCTTAATCCAAACATAGTACTATAATTTGTTATAGATTAAATATAACAAAAAATATTATTTCACTCTTTTCCATACAAACCCAAGTCCATTCGGTGATGGCATCTTGACCACCCTCCCATTTGTAATGTCTTCCTTGAGTTGTTCTATCCTTGATTTGGGTTTTTCAACAGGGTTTGAAAGAGATTTAGATTGTTCCTTATATTTAGATAATCTATCCTTGAAACCAACAACAACATCAAGTAAGTCCCTAAACTCCTTTTGAGAGAATGCGGTATCAGACCAAGAAAGATGTCTTGTAAGATTATATAACCTTAATGTTTTAATTTTTCTAATGGCTAAAGAATTTTCCAAATGAGTATTATCAAATTTGGCAACTATCTTTTGACCAATATAATTATAATATAATGAAAATACTATACAACAATTATTATGTTTATAATCATATTTCTCACACATCTCAACAAACTTGACCTTGTTTATAGGACTCCAAATATGAGGTTCCCAAAAACAAGCAGTTTCTTTAGGAAAAAGTTTCAATGTCTGGTATAGACAATCGTGCCAAAAGTCTATTTTTCTATTTCTTTGCCATTTATCTTCACTCCAATCTTTATATTTCCTAACTATTCTTGGCTTCATATCATCCCAAGAACTTTCCTTGGTAACAATCTGATCATCAGAAATAACCAAAAAATCCTCGGATAAATCCGGAATATGCTCACAAGCATACCTTATCTTGTGTATGATATTCGCATCCTTACAATGAGTATATGGGTCATCACAAGGAATATGTATCACATCATCCTTAATTTCTTTAGGGGGTTCGGATCCAACTATAAAAATCCTTCCACACCAAGAACTACAATACTTCTTCAAAGATGCAATGACATATTCTATTTCCAGATGGTCTCCACAAGTCATCTCTTCAGAATTAACACCGGACTTACCATATACCATTACACAGTCATGCCTGTTACCAAATGCATTGAATGCTTTATCAAACGAAACACCAAACATTTGCTTAATCCTTTCATCAAGAAGGTCATACATATTGGAGTGATCCACATACTGATGGGTTTTGCCCATTGGTTCTATATCATTATATTTCTTCAATTTAGTACTATTCTTATCAATAGAACCATTCTGCATAGAATATGATGTGCAAGGTCTAAACTTATATCCGTTCAACCATAGCAATGTGGTATAACACCAGTCATCATTATAACAATGTATGAGTTTGTCATTCATAAACTCCTCATACCCTCTCAACATCTTTTTTCTAAAAATGCTTCCTGCCCCACATGACCACACACCAAGTTCTTTCTTCACATAGTGCCATTTGGGGTTATTGCAACTAGTTATTGGTAATCCTGTCTTAATGAATTCATCATATCTATTTTTAATAAATTCTCTTGGTATAAGGGCATCATCATCAATATTGATTATGATATCATCATCTTTCAAATACTTCAAAATGGGAAAAACTTTCTTCATAGTCTTGGTATTTTCCCCATCAACCCAATTTATAATAAGTCTATTATCTGAATTAAAATAGTCAACCAAATCTTTAGGAAGGTCAATTCCCTTAAATTCAGTCTTGCTTAAATTTAAATACACCCTGTCCGGTTGCAAAGAATTTTCCATAACACTCTTCACAACCTCCTTCACATTACATATTCTTTTTACCCAGGATGTTAATGCAACAACTATCATAACTTATTATCAACACTGTATTTTTTATCACTGTAATCCCTATT
This sequence comes from Cylicocyclus nassatus, assembly GCA_958299035.1. Lineage (NCBI taxonomy): Eukaryota > Metazoa > Nematoda > Chromadorea > Rhabditida > Strongylidae > Cylicocyclus > Cylicocyclus nassatus. The sequence continues at coordinate 18,549 of CATQJL010000355.1, forward strand.
GTTTATACCACCACCTATAACATTTTTGGCATATATACTGGCGTGACTATAATTTCCCATCTTATTGAAATCATTAATATCAAGACCCCTTTTCCAAATAACATAAGGTATAACCACCTGATCTCTTGTACAATTAACCCTCATATATTCTTTAAAAATATCTTCCTGTATTTCTTTCCCAATATTACTATGAAGATCACTCAATACAACGGCAGTTTCAAGCACCCCACTATGTTTAGGAAACCCATCTTTCTCCAATCTCACTTTCCAAGATTTAAGATTAACAAGATTACCAACCTTCATACCCAACAAATAATCTATATGTTTATATACATCATCATAATTATGTCTGAATGATGGGTGTCTAACCGGATAATAATCATATCTATGACACACAAATCCATATTTCATTTTTCCTATGAAATCATTTACAATTTCAACCGGACTTTTCAACAATATAACTTTAGAATCAATATATAGAGAATAGTCATACCCATTAAAATTGTCATAAGGATGCCACTTGTAGAATTTATTCATATCCTCCTTCAACATATCAGGACGTTCTGTATCTACCTTGATGAGTTTCCAACCATCTCTTTCAACCTCACCATCCTTCACATCATCGGTAAACATAAAGTAATCCACATCCTTGTCCTTGAATGTTATTTCCGGCCAAGGTTTGTTTTTTACATTATTGGTAATATAACAATATACTGCTATCTTCATATAATTTTATGTTGTTTTAAAATGTCCGCATATTCTTTTGTACCAAGATCACTAAAATGAGATATATCAACCCTTGCATCACCACTTATATGGGCTTCTGTTATTTCAGGATGCGCCTTCTTCAACTCACCATATGATGCCCTCTTTGTATTGACAACTATTGGTCTAAAACGAAGTTGCTTATATGCATATTCATATTGTTCTACGGTGGTGCGGACATTGTCCATAAAAATCAACTGTTCTGGCTTAAATTTTTTCAATTTATCTATCATCTCCTTGAAGTGTATGGTATTGTGTCCACTAATTGCAACTGTTGCTGTATTGATACCATAATGTCTATATAGATAACAGCATAAATTTCCTTGTGATGTATCATTGGAAACTTGTGCAATAGAAGAACCCAAAAATATAAGTTTCAATGGCTTGAAAATATATTCTATCTTGTCATCGGATTCAATTTCCATTTTTTGTACTCTTCCAAGTGCGGGAAAACAAAGTTGATATTCTTCATAATTATCAACTATATTGAATTTCAACTCAAAATTTCTATCATGACCCTTACCATCCTTGGGTATATCATTCTGATCTCCCAAAGGTTGGACATCATTCATAACTTCCCATTCTCCATTGAGTTTACCAAGAAGAACCGCTTCATTTTTAAGTTTTTGAGAAAGGTCAAATGTTGAAGGTCTGGAATATACAGTATATCTTATTGTGAGTTTCTTTGATTTAGACTTAAAAGCGACAAACAAACCACAATTATATTTCAATACCATTTCGGCATGAACAAGAGGAAGTTTTATATTCAATCTATTGTAGTTATCTGGGGACTCTATCCTACCCATAACTTTATCAAATGGTATCTTACTAATCATATTTTATTTATGAAAAAAGTCCTCATTTGAGGACTTTTTCTTTGTAAATCTTATATGCCAAATTTCTTTGTTCGTTTGTAAGATAAAAACCATTGTTGGATATGTATGAATCATATATCACCTTCTCATACATATGCCTTTCATCAAGTTTTTCAGCAAGACCGGAAAGTTGTTTAAGGTGTTCTATGGTAAACCCAATTTCCTTGCAAAAATCAGGCACAAGAAATTTTCCCAAAAACATACCCACTTCGCAAGACTTGTGATATTCAACATATTCATCCGGAGAAAGTCTCTTCCATTTGAAATAGCAATTTCCACCAAGCCTTATCTGTTGTTGAATCTTATAATCAACCGGATTGTCTTCAAGTATCAGTACATCTTTATCATGGGGTTCAAAATCATCATAATCTGAAAAGAATGCTGTTGAACCTACAGTAAAACTATCAGTCTTCATACCAACTATTATCGACATTCGTAAATCCAACGGCACCACCAGTCACACCTGTGCATCTCACTGGGTGTTGTTGGGCATAGTAATTGCTTCCGGTCCCATCATAGTTGTACTCTGTATACTCGTCTATTATTTGATGGCATAAATTATTATCTGTACAGCATATCGCACAACCATAACTACTAGCTCCTCCGGCTGTACAGTTCATAAAAATATTGGGCTCATCGAATGAACCACTATTATATCCTTCCAAATAAACATTTCTCAAATTACTACATCTAAAAAATACAAACCTATCCAAAGATATATCCTTATTAAGATTACTGTCATCATTTCCAATATATACCTCACTTAAATTGGTTTGGTTGTCAAACGCAAATTCACCAATAAAACTACAAGATTGAGGTATCCATATTTTTGTCAAAGTATTATTGTTGTTGAGTGTATAATAAGCAAACGCTTCATAAGCTATAGCAGCAACAACATCATTGAATTTCAATATCCATTTCCCACTTTGAGTAGGATCTTCTTGATTGCTAACCACACTTATTCCATACCCATCAACAGTCCAATTACTAGGAAAATTAATCTTGTTACCGGTTGTAGTCCAATACCAAATTTCATCCTGAGGATATTGTGAGGAAGGAGTGTTAAAAAGAGGATGACCATCATCGGCAATCAAAACAAACCCCCTATCATAATCTCTATCCACACTCCCGTCTTTCCTGTATACGACATATATGAAATGGAATCCACCGTCATTTGGATATTTCACTTCGGTCCAATAATTTGATGTAAATGCATTATCTGGGGCCGCTTGTTTTCCTGATGTATGAGCTTTAGCACCACCCGTACCAAAATTAGAGGACAACTCACTAATTGGTCTATTATCATAAGAATCTATTCCGCCATATGGTGCAGTATCCAATTGTCCGGCCACCGTATAATCATAAGATGATTCCGCATAAGAATTGATGTATATAGTAAAATCTGGTATACCTGTAAATTCTATACGAATATATGAATAGGTATTGCCAACACCTTTGTTGCCGTTTGACATATAACAACTATACGACCTACCAGGATATTGTGATGGTACATATGTAGATTCATCCCAACCTCCATAATAGATTTCACCACCGGAATCCCAATAAGCATTCCAGTACTCAGGCTTTTCTGCAGGTTGTCCGTCCTTTATAGCTATATAACCCCTGTCCTCTCCCTCCCACGTAGAACCATCTTTTCTATATACAACATAAAAACTTGTGGATGCTCCATTAAGATTATTGAAAGTGACCTCTTGCCAATTGTTTATATCACCCAAATACCCTATGTCACCTTCATATCCATCGTATTTTGTATATACAATTGGACTCTCATCATTATATCTCTCATTCACCAAATCCTGTAATCTATACTCCTTCACGCCGGTATTGGTCACCATCACATAGTCATATGATTGCTCGGACAAAGTATTTATATAGAATGTAAAACTATCATACCCGGAAATATCAATCCTCATATATGATATACTATCATCCTCCCACAAATTACTATATGACTGAAATATAGAGAAACCTCGTAATTCCGGAGCTATATATGAAAATGTGGACGAAGAAATCCCCTCCCATCCGCAATTTGACTCTCCGATGTTAGCACTCCATCGAGGTCCGGATGGACCTCCGCCACTTATTCTTCTTCTTACTATTGACATAATTAAATTTCAAAATGTAATTTTTCTGGATATCCTGCTTTATAATCAAAATTATCGATTTCTTCAACACTATTCAACGCCTTGATTTCTGCAAGGTGTTTTTGGGTATTGTCATAACACTTGGACGCATAATCCTCTATTTGATAAAGCATAGATGGCGCAACACTCAAAGGTATGGTATAACTTTTTCCATTATACCAAAGAGTGGTAATCTCCTTACCAAGCTGTGTCTCGGCATTGAATCTCAAAGAGAGACCAACTCTAGTTTCCTTATCAAGCCAAACCAAGTCCTTGCCTATATAAAAAGCATTGACGTACTTGGATGTGTCATACCTGTTTATCCTGTTCCTCATTTCAACCTTTGCCTGTGCAATTGTTCTTGGATTAGGTTCGGGTTCATAATCGGAATCAGAGTCTCCGGGAATGTAATCAAGAGCAAGATTCCACACTTCTTTAGGTGTGGCATCCGGGTAGTCAAAATGGAATTGTTTCTGCTCCTCGGAAAGAGGAACATACAATCCATTGAGATAATCCTCCCAAGTGGTACCTAAACGATTGTTATTTTTTTCACTTGGAGAAAAAGAAATATACATAAACGGGGACTTATCAAATTTCCCCAATTTGTTGGTTATATATAATATATCTGCCATATTTTTTTAAAATTTTATTCAAAATCACAAGGAGAAACAATAACATTATCATAGGTATTTACATTGATATACCAATTATTTCCCCACACTCCATAACCATAGCTGAAATCTGTGACAACCGGAATGATGTTTATTTCGGTAATATTATGTGAAGGAAGATGTATACTAAAATCCTCTTCGTATTCTTCACTTTGGGCTATACATTCATCGCTTCCCGCAACTATAATATTCCCAAGAAATCCGCACTGCTCCCAACCATTGAAACTCAATACAAAAGAATGTGCCGATGGATTTCCGCTAACTCCATCAAAAATCATATGAAAATTATTTCTTCTGATTCCATCACCCCTGAACAAATTTTCCGGGTAAAACTCTACATATCTTCCGCCCTCTCCAGAACCTTTCTTATCAAGTTTAACAACAACTCCGGAATAATTGGCAACCACATTACGTATAAAATCTCCCCCTCTCACAGAACTCTCAAATTCTGTGAAAGACATATACTTGAACGGTGCCAATTGACCTTTTAAACCGGAAAGTCCTATGAATGCAACTTTAGGATTTCCATTATATCCTCCGATACCATTCAAAAGGATGTCACCATCAACATTTATATCTCCGGAGACCGGTCCCACCAATCTAGATGGTCCATTTACTATCAAATTATTTACTTCTGCCATATTATATTTATATTTCTTTTATTTTGGGTGAGGTTATCATATTGTCATATATACAAGTTCCTTCATTAAGCTGTGTAGGTATATGTATAGATGTCGAGGGGTTGCTTTGATTATTCGCCACACAATTATAACCAGTTATTAGATTTACCATATATCCTCCTAATCGATTATTACCAACATCATAAGGTAAAGGTACGAACACTCCTACAAGCACGTCATTTATCTCAATTCTCACACTGTATATTCTTTTTTTTCTTGTAGAATAACTACCTGTAAGGGCACCTATTTGATAATATCCTCCGTTAATGGCACTTGGATTATCATATATCACAGTATTGACTTTGGTTATATCATCGCTTGTATATGTTGAATAATGATACTCCCATTGACCCCCGTCTGTCACACCCCAATAATCACTACCAGCCGTTGAAAATCCCATCAAGTCTCTTCCACTTCCACCAGAAAAATATTGGATTACTGTAGTGACCTTGATGTGAGAACCAGCGGGTACATAAACATCCGTAGGATAATAATCACCAGCCCTCACTTCTATAAAATAAGGATTTTCTACAAATGCAGAACTTTGAATGGCACTGTTCTTCATTATCTTACTCTCACAAATTCCGGCAATGTCTATGTAATCCACAGCACATATCTTTCTTTTATTATCATAATTAAAATCTCCCAAAAAATTATCGTCAGAAACACAACCAATAGGATCATATAAGATACTTGAATTATCATCATAATCCTCTATTGATGGAAGCCCCGGAAATTCGGTTGATGTTGTCAATAGATAAAAAGGGTATGTGTCACCCCTACCATAATCACCCCTTTGTTTCCACTTATAATAATCAACTCCACCCATATTAAATGTGCCGGCAAGTACATAATATTGTTCATCATCAATATGCCTGTACCCATTGTACATATCCGAAGCATAAAGCACCTTAACCATTGTTCTCATAGGTTCATTGAAACTTTCCGCCATCAATGTTCCCTCATTTGATATCATAGCCTTGGTGTTGTACAATTCCATAACATCACTTGCAGATAATACAGAATTGTATATACGAAAATCTGATATATCTCCCGAAGTTAAAGTTGAACTTGAACCTATTGTTGTAATTTCATTTACAAATACACTATCATTTGCACGTTCAACCGATAATTTTATACCATTACAATAAATTGAGACATTTATACCATCATAGGTAAACACCATATGTTTGTCTATTGTATTAATTAAGGTTGAGATAATTATGTCTGAAATTGATGCTGTATATTTTCTTCCGTTTTTATTCATTAAAGGACTAAGTGGATCGTCGTTTTGCCTCAAACTTGGTATAAAAATACTCCAAGATTGGGATGATGGGTCTCTACTTATTATAAGTCCTTCTGAAGTTTTAAATACTGTTCCATATAGACTCTTATACCAAAATGAAATGGAAAATGGACAACCACTTATTGTGGTGATTATATCTCCTCCGTCAATATCATATGACATAGTTCGATCCAAGCAACTACTCAAATCATCGGACAATAATATAGTGGAATTATTTATACCTGTAGATCTTTCATATCTTGGAGAATGTTCTATAAGAATGGGTTGACCATCATTTATCTCACCATCATTCCCCATACCCGAACAATCATACAATTTTCCTCCTCCATCTCTTTGGATTATGAGACGGGGTTCTCTAATTATACATTCCGTGCCTCTTCCCACAACAGTTGTAGATATATTCTTTGTAGCACCTGGGTCAATATTAAGACCTATATATGTATTTTCATCTATACCCTCAAGTCTTATAGTCAAATCATATGTAAGATAATTATAGGTTACAATTGTCCCGTTGATAGTTGGTGCCAAGCAATTACATGCCGGTCCATAGTATGATTTAACAAATGGCGTCGGTTCGCCTATAGAAATTTCTTGGTTGGAACTGAACTCACTATTAGAAGACAAGAATATATTGGCAAAACTAAAATGAGGATCAAAATGTGATTTGGCACCGGTTTCCGCCATTTTAAATTCAAATGTAACCACATCTCCATTCTTCAATCCCAAATCCCCGCATTTTTTATAGAACATAATTCCATAAGCCGGATTTGAACCAATGAGTGCAACATATCTCGCCGTTGTAGAAACTATTATATCATCATATCCATTATATGATGTTGCCCCTCTAAGATATACATCCCAATCATTTACTGAGTCGCTGCCTATGGGAATCCATCTACTTTCCCCACTTTCGGGTACGTATGGATAATATGATGCAGGAAATGTCTTTACAAAATCATCGCCGGTTGGTTCATAACCTACACCATATATTTCGGTGAGGTCAAAAAGCATACAGTTCCTTATGGAAAAATCATAGGCATCTTCTCCAGTTTCCGAACCGAAGATTTGAAACATAGTTCCCGCCTTGTCCGTCATTGCCGTGAAATTATATATAAAATCAGTCCACACATAAGACACGGGTATATTTTTTGAGTATATACCGTTACCCGATTCCGTATGTTTTCCTTCCCAAATTAATGGACCACCCCAAAGATCATTATATCTATACTGACATCTGAAACAATATTTGTGGCTTGGTTTGAAGTTATAATTATATTTGATTACATAACCTCCACTTCCATAATAATTGGCCCCCTTGAATGTGAGTGTTCCATTATCTATAGTGGTGGCACTATGATTCATTCCACCCCAATTCCAATCGGGTAAATCCGTAATACTATCGGTAATGGGATTCTTGGATGAATTTTTAAAATCACCATTGGAAACCAATTGCCTGAATTTAATGGTGGACAATGATATGTCATCAAATGTATAATGAGCAACAAGACCCCAATAAAGCCTCTTTATTTCCTCCGGAGAAAGAACCTCATCATATATCCTGAAATCATAAATGTCTCCACTAAAAGGATATGAATTACCCCATACCCACGTAAAGCATCCAACACCAAGACCATCGGCCTCGGTATATGTAGGAAGAGAACCATTGAATTCATAATCCTTGACTACTACACCATCAAGATACACTTTGCAATTTGTTCCCTTCTTGGTGAATGCCAAATGATGCCATCCGGAAGTTATGTTTATAAGTTGCATATGGTTGTCACTGTCGGTTCCGGTTCCAAAAAAAATTATCAACCGGTAATCTTTGGTGGATGATTCTTTGATCGCTCCAACCGGACAATTAAAATTTGGTTTATAACAATCCCCACATTGCGCGCATAGATTCGCATCTATGGAAAAATCCGCTCCGTCCCACTCCTCGATGGCCCCCGTCGGACATATATCACAACAGATTCCACAATTAGTGCAAATATTTTGGTCTATATAATATTCCCCATCTCCCCTTGACCATTGTTGGAACTGCAATCCATATCCACCCGAGTTCATATCAACTCTACCAACAGTAAAGACATAAGAAGCATCCCCAACTACATTATCGGGATTCATCCATACAGACCAAGTAAAATTATCTGTGTGATATATCTGTTCTATACCTTTACCTGCAGGTATATCTATATCCGTTCTATTTCTCAAATTATATAGATGGCAGCCATCACCCGTAAGATGAAGAGGATGACCAAATCTATCTGGGATATGATAGGCATCGGCATCCAATAAATTTTCGGACTCAAACAACCAAGGACTCTTTGCTAACATTCCTTGATTGAAATCCTTACTTCCATCCTGTTTATTAAATGGTATCCATACTTGCAAACTCATACCTTAAATATAACAATTAGATTATAAATTTAACACAACCCATAGAGACATCGTAAGTCATAGTTGCACCCGCAGAACCACCAACCTTAACTTCATTTGTTGTTAAGGTGCCGTTTTGAGAATAAATTTGTGAATTGGAATATGTTTGAGGATTTGTGTCTTGACTAGTTGCGCCAACCAAGAAAAGTTTAGATGCATTATTTGTGGCACCGGCTGTGTTCTTGGTATCAATTCCAGATATATAGTTACCATTGATAGAAACATTACCATGTAAATTAATTTCACCCGCGTGTATAACTAAACAGTCATCCTCATCTTCTTTAATATAGCAATATACCTCTTCAGTACCAGTGGCATCAAAATCATCTCCAAAATAAATCCCACCTCCGTGAGTACTGCCAGGTATAGCCGAAAGATGTAGATATTTTCCATGTATTTCATTCCAATGGTGTTCTCTATCTCCCAAATATCCACCGGTTTCATCATAACCAACATTGGGAAGTATTCTATCCGCCTTGATGTTCCCGGCAAATATATCACCGAGAAGCCTTGATGCACCATTTACTATCAGACTTTTTAATTCTGCCATATATATTAAAATTTATTTTTCAAATCTTTTCAACCAATCGGTTATTGTTATGGACTCCATAAGCATACCCTCTCCAATCACTCGGCTCCTGACCATATTGGAAACCTGCATCTTGCTTACAGTGTCAATCTTCTCCCAGATACCTTTGTACTTCCTGTAGTATCCTCCGAACTTCTTCTCCACATCCTCCCTGTATGACTTGTTCCTCACATCCACCCATTCCGGTTTGTTCATACTGTAATATGTGTGAAGGAACATATAAGCAACATAATAATTCACCTTGTCCTTTCTCTCCCTTCTTCCAAACTCCTCTATGAGTGCATTATATGAATCAAGAAGATGGTCATAGGTCTCAAGTGTGAATTCTGACTTATGCCTGAATGTTGCACCATCCCTCCAGCACCAGAGATAAAAAGGTGTGGGGCAGTACTTCACATTGGCGGTGCAGTTCTGTGCAAGGATGTTGAAATACACATCATCATAGAACTTGAGTGATTCATCAAACCTTATGTTGTTGTCAAGAAGATACTGTCTCCTGTAAACCTTTCCATAGATGAAGGTTGGATCCATATCCCTGTCCACAAGTATCTTGTTCCTGAACTTGTCCATAGTCTCCTCCTTGAAAACCGAAGTGAGGGTGTCAAACTTCCCCTTTGAGATCTCATTGAATATGATATAAAGTCCACAGGCATTGTAGAACATATCATCTATATTGGCAAACAACACATAATCAGCCGTAGCCTTTTCAAGACACAAATTACGTGCCTTTGAAATACTATGGATATTGTTCCAGTAATATTCTATCTTGAATGGATACGATGTGAGAAGGTCATTGGACAATTTGATGTCCGACCCGTCATTACAAACTATAACTCCAACATCATTGAAATCAATACATTTTTGAAGTGCTATGCTGTCAAGAAGGAGTTTTATAATCTCATCACCGTCTTGATATTGAGGAACTAAAATCTGGAGCTTCATACAATATAGGTTATATTATATTTATGGATTATATTTCTTTTATTTCATTACATTCAACAGGATTCTCACAAATAATAGGTTCAAATCCTTCTGATTCTGAAAAACACCAAGAAGTTATTTTATCACCAAATTCTACTTTAGGACAAGCCATCCAATAATGTCCATTTCTCACAACATTAAAATTAAAAATAGCATTATTAAGATTATTGGCCAGAGTATATGTTTTATAAATTCTAAACCATTTATCCTTCGGACATGATGACAAGTTGGGTGCAAATCCTGTCCAATCGGTTGTCCCATCTGTTTTTTGCTGATACACCCTCATTTCAGTACCATTATCCAGCCCATGGTCGGAAGGTATATATATCCAAGCTGATGCTGTTATGATATCTCCGGAACTAACACCTTCTAATGTTTGAGCATATCCACCATATACATTTTCTGTTGCACCCGTATTTGATATCTTCATAGATGGTTTACCATTAAACAATTTAGTGGTATCTATTTTAGCATATTGATTATGGTCTTGAAGATATGTGGCTATTAATAGATTAGGATTAATCCTAAAATTATTTCTTTCTATTTTTACTTCATCATAACCTTCAATGATGCCCGCATTAGTAATACCGTTTTTCTTTATTTCGAATGTTGATTTTTCCTCATATAAAATAACCACATTACGTATTCTTATAGATTGTGTTTGCCCTGCACTATCTTCATTTCTAAGCATTATTGTAAAATATGGTAACGCATTATTAACCGTAAGAGAAGCAGATGTCCAATTACTACTATAAGTTACTTCTTGTTGGTCAGCATATGCCACAGATTCTTGATTATCAATATAAGTTTTATAGTTACCAACTACATTCATATATTCTATTTGAAATGTAACTGTTTTACCAACAGCATCAGGTACATACCAACCATAAGTCTCCCATCCATTCTGTGAGGATAATAATAGACCTTCACTAGATAATGATTTTATACCAGTTGTACCATTCCATCCACTACATTTAATGTCATCTAATTTGTGTATATCTAAATAATACTTCATAATATTAATCCTCCTTTAATTCATAGCACATTAGTGTGCCATTTTTTGCTATTTTTGCACCGGTGTTGTAAAGCTCAAGAACATCATCAGCAGAAAGTGCTGTTGAGTAGATGCGGAAATCGGACATACTGCTATTTCTTAAATACTCTCCGGAATTAGCATAACAGTTAAATATACAAAATTTTTTAGAACTATTGGGTGTTATTAATGTACCTATAGATGATGTGTACTCATGCCTTAAAACACCATCAACATAAGTTTTACAATTACCACCATTTCGAACGGTTACTATATGATACCATTCATTAGGATTTAATGTAATATTTGTATCTTGAATGTACCCATCATAGTAATCAATTTGTCCATTATTGACAAATTGCGGGCGAATACATATATCATCGTCTCCATAATATCCATAACCCCAGGGGTGTTCACCATGCACAAAATTGCCATTTTTCTTAAACCAAAAACTCACCGTCAATTCTGGCAACGAAACACTCGGTGAAAATAGATTATTAACTGATATGCAAGTATTAATAGTATCTACTTTATTACACACGTCGTATCTTGGAGAATCTCCATCCATCACAAGCGTTCCCACAATTTCCCCATCATTTCCATAACCAGAACAGTCATAGACTTTTGGAACTACATAGGAAGTATCGGATGAACTTGGAGTCCATACCGGACTTGAATTTGTTCCGTTCTCCAATTTGATATTCTTGATTTCTATAACATTACCTGGTGTATAAAAAGCAGTATGTTCACTGTTAATTTGAGCTATATAAATCAATTGTTCATCAAAAGAATATTGACCATTAAATGTTATTGTACTCACATAATGATACCATCCTCTTGATAAGTCACTTTTATTTATATATTTAAACTCTCCCAATCCTCCTGTACCATTACCTCTTAAAAAAGTTACCATCAATGGACTTGTACCAAATGTCCCATCAAATTTTATATCAAATGACAATGTATATGTTCCCGTATTTGAAAGTTTGCTATAATTGATTTTATTGTAATCAGAAGCAATTACCGCATATTGATTTGTTGTTGAATTAATTGATAACCTTGTACTCCTACCACTTCTTGTTAAATCGTAACTTCCACTACCATCGGTTATAAATCTCAAATGATTTCCATCTGTATTTTTCAACAGGTTTTCACTAACACTACCATCATTTAGTGGATAATGAAGCACAAGTCCCTTAGAAATCTCCTTTACTTCTGCCGCCGAAAGGGCATTGTCATAAAGACGGAGGTCATTAAGAGAACCTATAAACGAACCAGACGAAAATAATGTAGCCGTAGGATTACCTCCCATCTCCCAAGAACAAGTTTCATTATATCTTGCATCGTATTCTCCTCCAAGATCTGTAGTATTGACTAGAACCCCATCTATATATAATTTTAAATATCGTCTATCAAAGGTTCCAGCAATATGATGCCATGTATTAAGAGTTATAGTTGTGGGAGACCAACAGTCTTTATATCCAGAGAGTCCTTTAACCGATAAAGCCCACTGTATTTTCTGATTTGTTAGATTTATACCAGCACCATATCCCTCAAAGCAATTAAATATATTACGTTCATTGGAGTCTCCTTGTGTCGGATACAACCACATAGTGATACTAAGAGTTGGATACTTGTGATGATTTACACCAGGTCCATCTAGACCCATATAATTTGGTTTTACAAACTTATAACACTTACCAATCTTACCATTATTATCAACGACAGCTCCACTATTAATAACAGTAGAATCACTCAAACCTCTATTTTTCAAATCCCCATTGAGGGGTAACCAAACTTGTAATGCCATAGTTTAAAAATAACAATTTTATGCAAACACGAATTTCACACATTCATTAGCCGAGTCATACTGCATAGTTGCACTTCCTCCACCAACTTGAACTGATTTTGTAGTCAATACACCAGATGTTGTATATACTTCATTGTCCGAATATGTTTGAGGATTGGCTGATTGACCGGTTGCACCAATCAAATAAAGTTTTGATGATAAATCCGTAGAACCTGCGGTGTTCTTGGTGTCGGTATTGGTATCCGTAGAATATATACCCTTTGATGTAACTCCAGTAACGTGACCCGCAGCGTCAACAATCACACCTGTGACCACTTGAACCGCACTACCGGAACCAGTTGCATTTGTTGCTGCTCCACCGGAAGCAGATTTGGTTGTACCACCAGAAGGAGTATAGTGATTACCAACTGAAGTTACCTTGGTATCGGTATTGTCAGATGCCGGCATTGTGAATATATATGAATTACCACCAGCGGTCAATGCATATTTTCCACCATGTGCAAGTGTGATTTGATTTGTGCCTGTTGATGTTGCAATTGATGTTGTATGGGTGTGATTAGACAAAGCAACATTTGTACCATTTACATTTGGTGTTGTTGCAAATTTTATAACTCCATCTTGTGTTATATTAATAGCATTTATTTTAGTTCCTGTTTGGTTATCAGCAACAAGTTGAAGAGAATTATTAATTCCACTACCAGAACCCAAATAATTCAATTCAAAACCATATCCAGTACTTGAAGCGGTGTCTTTTATATCAAGAATTGTTATATCAACATCACCGTATGCCTTGATGATTGGAGAATTACCATCTCCCCTTGTTATTGTGCCTGTCATAGTCCCACCAGATAAAGGAAGATAACTATGTGTATGTCCGGAAGTTGCTGCACCAATACCCGCTGGAGTTATTCCTGCTTCACTCAATGTTTTCCAAGATAAACTTCCGGCAGTACTACCCGCTACAAGAATCTTACCATTACTTGTTGTATTTGTTGCTGGAACATGAAGATTACCATCACCAGTTGGGTGTGAATAGTTATTAGCACCACTTGCAATTCCATTAAGTTTACTTGCATATTCCTTTGTCATATAACCATCCGCAGATGATGTTGCTGCTGGAATTGTTGTTGTTCCACCAGAAAGGACGTGACCAGCATTCAATGATGCATACAAAAGAGGATTTTTCCAAGTGTTGGAACTTGAACCAGCAGAACCAGAACCACCTGTATTACCATATGTATATGTAGGTAATGAGGTCCAAGACAAACTACCGGCGGTACTACCGGCTGTCAAAACCTTGCCGTTATTAGATGTTCCCGTTGCTGGAACATGAAGATTGCCATCACCTGTTGGGTGTGAGTAAACCGTATTGGTATCTTTATAATAAACAACACCGTCTATGATAGGGGATGCTGTCAATCCGCTTGTTGAAGTAACAGTTGATGTGGTCTTCACTACACCAAGAGTTCCATTGGCACCGGTTGGTACACCCGTCAATATAGACCAAGGATGAGATGTCGGATGAGTATAAACAGTTGTTTCTGTTCCGTTTATTTTAATATTTCCATTGGTTGTAGAAGATGCCGTGTTAGTTGCATCTGTTCTTGCGTGTGTTGCTTGTGAATGATTATATGCAATAGCACCTCTATCACCTCTATATGCTGTAGCAGATGTCTCGCCAAGTGCAAGTGTTTCTGATATTACAACATAACCGCTTCCACTCCACCTATATGTCTTGTTGGTATCCTGTGCAATATATATCTTACCCGTTTCTCCTGTTGTTGGGAATGAACCAGAATTGGCATACTCAAGAACATCATCAACATAGCTGGGGAGTTGTGATGAAGGAACCTTACCATTGCCGTCAAGTTCCGCCAAACCATTGGCGGCACCCTTCAAAGATGTGTTTAATTTTGCATCAAGGGAATCCTTTACCAATTTCTCTGATGGATAACGAGTATTGTTGGTTGTAGAAGACCAAGAAGATACCTTGTTTGATGTATTTTCTTTTCCAGAAATATCCTGATGTGCTGTCAGAACCTTTGTGCCACCACTATAAAGATATCCTCCGGACATATAACAAGAGGCATTAGTTATTGCTGTTGCATTTGACCCTTGAGATGAATGTCCAAGTAAAAATGCCTTTCCCGTTCCGGAAGCATCGGTAACCTTGGTATTGGTATCGGTTGTACTAATTGTGATTGTCCCTCCGGATGAATCCGGAGTCAAAGTAACATTACTATTTCCGGCAACCAAAGTAACACCAGTTGTGTTTGTTCCAGTAACGTATGTAGAACCTACAGTTATGGAAGTTCTATCCGTATCAGTAAATTTGGCATTTGATGGAACATCACTTTCCACAGTGTGTCCGTTAACCTTTGTAGCATCAATACCATGCTCAACATTACCACTATCCTTTATTTTAGAAATCAAAATTGGATCTGCCATAATTATTAATTTAATTCTATAATGTATTTATGAGTTTGTCCTTTCATAGTTAAATGAAAAAAGGTGGTCTTTTGACCACCTTTTTTCATCATATTTTTGTCTATTTCTGAACTGTCAAAACGTGTCGGTCAATGGTTACGTCAGCACCGACCACCTTCCACCCAAGAAAATCAGCAATCTCTCTAGGTGTCTTGAATCCGTTTGCATAACTTCCTCCAACATAAAGAGAAGCGTCATTCTTCAAACCAGCGGTATTAAGTTTCCCGACAAACTTGTCATCATCAACCAACATCCAAAGTTCATCACCAACAGAAGCAATAAGACCTTTGTAAAGATACACAGTATCTCCATTATAAGGCCAGTTGCTTTTGACTATCATCTGCTCCCAATCATCCCAACGAACTCTGGGATCAAGGGCATCGGCTTTTGTGACCTCATAATTGGCCGCAAATTGAAATGTTCCTTTAAGTTTATTATCTGCCATAGTCCATTAGAATTTCAATATTATATAAATCGGGTCATTGTTAGGACCCTTGTAGATGTATGTGTAATAATCTATACCCGCATCCATATTGGTGTCTCTTGACTTCACCCAACCGGCAGGAACTCCATCAACAAGGTCAAGTTTTGTCCAAACATTGCTTGCTGTATTGAACTGCCAGAACTCCGTGATTGCTCTTGGAGTGCTTAACATCTGTTCCTCCACATTATATTTATGGGCCGCAAGCAGTGTTCCGTTTGAAGAACTTGCTGGTTTGGAGGTGTCTCCGGTAATCACATCAGATATACCTGCCTTTGATATCTTGGGTTGAATGTCCAATGTTCCTCCAACTGTTGTACTTGCATACCAGTTATAATAAGGAGTAAGCGTGTAGTATGAAGTATACTTGGTTCCACCCTTATATCCAGCACCTTCCTGTGTGATTCCCTTGTTATCCTTGGGGTCATCTCCGGCAAGGAACTTGGTACTCGCCCTGAACTGGATGATATCATCGGACATTGTATAGACTCCTTCTACCGGAGCCGGAAGATTGTTTGCAGAAAAACTTGTATTCTCGTGTCCGTTGGATGCTGTCATCCCATTGTTGTATGTCCAAGAACCCAAATTATAACTGAGGTGACTTTCAAGATTGTCATTGGTGATGACAAGATTTGTGATGTCTGTTCCCACAAGAACATCCTGACTTGTGACATTCTTCCAACTCAATGAAGGATCTGTCTTGACCGGTGCGATTGTAGGGAAAAGAATCATATCAAACATTTCTGAATATGTGTACCTCTTGTCTGCAAAGGTTGTTGCCGATGTTGCAGGAAGACCCTCATGCTTGATGGAAGTCATATTTGCATCCTGAATAAGTTGGGAAGGAATATAGACACTGCCATCTTCAAGAGCCTCAACCCTTTCAATAACCGAAGGTTCACTGTCCGAATCCTCTGAAATTCCAAGAGTCTCTTCAAGTCTTTTGAGGGCAAGTGCAACTTCGGACATTGAAATGATGTCATCAGCATCAATGTCACTTGAACCGAGAAGTTCTGCAACATATGACCTGATGTCATTTATATCCTCATTGTGCTGAGCTCTCAAAGCGGCAATTTCCTTCTTTACTGAACCATCTGTGGAGGCATCCCCATTGAGCGTCTCCACAGCATCTGTAAGTCCATTAAGGATTTCTGCTATACTCTTTTCACCATTTACATCACCAATTATGGAAACGATGTCAGAAATGGACACATCTACATCACTTCCACCAAGAATCTCATTAATCCTGTCAACGAGTTCATCATTGCCATTCTTGATAAGAGCCTTGATAAGAGCGTCATAAAGATGGAGACCATCATAATCTAAGTATTGTGCCATTTTCTTATTCCTTTAATTTATTATTCAAAAAGTCCGTTAATCTTATTTTCTGGAATAGCTTCATCCTCTTCCTCGCGGATTGCATCAAGTCTTTCCTCGATACCAGCAACCTTGTCAAGAAGATTCACATCCTCGCCATCAGAACCACCTACACCTATAATCTCCTCAAGAGCAGAAATTCTCTCATCCGCTGAATCATAGGCAGCACCGGCCATATTGATTGCATCTTCAACATCACCCTTAACTCCTTCAATTGCTGCGGCATTCTCTGCGATTGCAGCGGCATTGTCAGCAATGTCATTTGCATTCTTTGCAAGATTTTCGGCGATGTCAACACCATCAACATCACTTCCACCAATCCACTCAACAATCTCCTTGAGTGTGTCAAGTGCCTCTGGAGCACCACCAACAAGTTCATTGATTGCCTGATCAACCTTGGCGTCAATCTTACCATCTATTGAATCCTTACCGGTTCCAAGAAGAGCTGCGATTGCATCAGCATTTGCATCAATTGCTTCCTTGAGTTCACCAATGCTTGCAATGGAGTCTGAGTTTGCGCCTGTAATTTCGGCAATAAGTTCTTTAACAGAGTCAATATCCTCATCATGTTTAGCATCGAGAGCATCAATCAAAGCATATACACCTGTTGCCTCACCACCATCAACAGCGGGAACTCCAAGAGCCTCGGCGATGTCTACCAAGTTAATATCAACATCACTTCCACCAAGAACATCATTAATCTTATTAATAACCTCAATCTGATTGTTCTTAATAAGGGCTTTGATAAGACTATCATAAAGGGATAGACCTGCATAATCTAAATATTGTGCCATATTAATTTAATTGTTTATTTTGTATTTCTTTAAAAAAGTTTTGTAATATCTTCATCTGAAATAACATCAACATCAATAGAAGTCTCTATATTGTTAATGTTGTTTGTTATGTTATTTATCACTTCCTGTATGGAAACTTGTTCCTCCTCACTATCAGAATCACCCTGAATAGTAATCATAATATTATCACCGATGTTGTCTATCTTTTCATCAAGTTCATTCTTGTCTGTTTCTGTAAGAACTCTTTCTATTGTTCCATCAACATTGATATATGCAACAGGAAGATAACTCTCCCTGTAGATATCAACATCATCATAATCTATCTCATCACCGAAAACATATGTGTCACCATTATTGGTCTTGATAGTCCATCCTGTAAAATCAACATCATTTCCGAAAGATACAGATGTTCCCTTTGCTATGTCAGCACCATCAACAAATTCACCATCCTCAACAAGAATCTTTGAGGGGTCAATTCCAAGGCTGTCATCCTCAATATGAATATTGGCCCAGTTGTCTCCGTCCTTGTAAAGTCTGATGTATGAGTCTCCGGATGCATCTGCAGGATAGATATCTATATAATCAACATTAGTAAGAAGAGGATTATCTTCACCCGTTGAATTGAGTCCCTGTGATGTGTAGAGTCCTTTACCTTTCAAACCATCCGACACATATTCTGTAACTACTGCACCTTTGTCTGTTGAAACAGAAATACCTTCTGGTGCATTAGTAGAATCAATATTGGTGTCATAGTTGAAATAGTTGTTGGTCACTTGATTTCCGGTTGCCACAGGTTTCCAGTTATCAAGATTTGATGCCGGTGTCTTTGTAAGGATGAAAAGACCACCCTCTTCAGATTCCTCACCATCAACAAACACCATCATACCCGGATAGGCAAACTGAACTGTTGCCAAATCATCTACGGATGTTATTATCTTTGTAGCGGCATCCTCTGGATTGAAATCAGATCCTCCAAGTTTCAACCACTTGGCAGCATTCAAAATATCCTTGCGGTTGCCGGATGTACCTATGAACACATATTGACATTGTTCCGATATGACATACACCACAAGTCCAGTGTATGCATTCTGGTATCCACTTGCCGAAGCATCAAGCAAATCATCAAATGTATTGGCAACAAACCTGGTATCAATAGGTTTCTTTGCAGTTACATCCAACGCATTTGGAAATGCCGGATATGTAGTTGTATATGTTCTTGCCATATTATTCTTTGACTATTATTATTTTGTATCTTACAGTACTACTCAATGTGTTATAGTAAGGATCACCCTCATAATCTCTCACATAACTTTTATATGTGACTCCGTGATGTCTCTGTTCTTCCCCCCTCATATTGACAACCATTGGAATAGGAACTATATAGTCCTTTGCAAATGCATCATCATACTGCATAATGTTATCTATCTTATATCCAAGAGGAACATCAACCCTAAAGAATATACCATACTGCTCAAGACTGTCATCCCCTATATATTCAGGACCAACATATACTTCAAACACATTGGCTTCAAGAGTTTCATCAAGCTGGTATTTTCTTACAATGGTGGCATCTGTGATATCCTCATCATCAAGAAGATAACCATTCACATAGAAGTAGATTCCTTCCTCTACTTCAGGATTGTCTTCCTTTTTTTTTTCAAGCAGGAGATTCACATAATCAATGACATCCTGAACCTTTGCAAATCCATCAACCACGGCTGCATCAGAATCCTCAATTTCACTCTCCGCCGGGAATGAACCTATTGTGAGGTCATCGGGGATTGAATCTATCTTTGCCCTATCTTCATCAGACAATCCTTCACCTTCTCCTTTCAAAGAGGCAAGCCATTCTGCTTCAGTTCCTTCAAATCCATTGGCAAGTGCAATCTCATATGCAGACTTACCATCGGCACCGTCTTGACCATCTGTTCCATCGGCACCTTTCAAAGAGGCAAGCCAAGTAGATTCATCTCCATCAAATCCTTTTGCAAGTGCTATATCATATGCAGAAAGTCCATCTTCTCCATCCTTACCATCGGCACCGTCTTGACCATCTGTTCCATCTGCACCTTTCAAAGAGGCAAGCCAAGCATCAATGGTTCCGTTGAAACCTGCAACCACAGCAAGTTCATATGCTGACTTACCATCGGCACCATCTTCTCCATCCTTACCATCGGCACCATCTTTACCATTCTCTCCATCTTTACCAGCAGGACCTATTGGACCGGTTGCACCAGTATCTCCCTTTGTACCATTGAGAAGAGAAAGTTTGGAACCATCCGAAAGAATAAGATCATATCCATTTGAGGTCTTTGTGAACGACTTGATTGTCTTGACTCCGGACATAAGAGCTTTCACATCGGATGCAACCTTTTCTGCATCCTTTGCAACCTTTTCGGCTTTGGCTGCGGCTGCTGTTGCCTTTGCTGCGGCTGCTTGTGCATCTTCAATTGCGGATGCAGAACCAAAAAGATCAAGTTTGTACCTCTTCCCGTTCCAGTCATAGAAGAATTCATTGGTGTCTGTAGTATGATACAACTTACCATTGGAAATCGCCTTGAGTTTTTCACTCAAAACACTCTTCTTGCACTCGGTAACTCCAACACTATTAAAAGACACCTCAGCATGGTGTTGTGGTGCCCTTTGCTCAAAATTGTAATTATAATTTTTATCCATTTCTTTTTGTTGTGATTTTCTCTTTACCTTATATGTATTTATGAAAATATAAAAAGAAAAGGGAACTCATATAGAGTTCCCATATCCTTATTTGAATAACTTGGTTAACGGTTTGGTAAGCAATTCTAGAAGAGGTGTTTTTGTTGCAATACTCTTGTTACTCTGAACAAGTTTGTTAATATTGACAGCCACATCCTTTCCGGCATTAACCAAAGTTTGTGTTGAAGTCTTGGCCTTAGCGGTATTGGTTTCAATCACATTTCCAAAGGTAGAATAAACTATAATGTCATACTGCTTTGGTCTCAATGAATTCCTATCTGTCCATATATCAAGACCTATGATATTTGCAAATTTGGCATTCTTCACACTCAAGTCTGTTGCCTTGTTTGCCGAATCTCCAAAGATTGCACCATTGTAGTCCAACATCCTGTACTGGAATATGATTGGCACTCTCAATGAAGAACCAGCATTTATAACTCTGCTTGAATTTGCAGTATCTCCATCAACCTGTATTTCATTATGATTGACGGGACTCAAGAAAAGATATGAGTTGCAAGATTTCTCACCATTGGCATATCTGTCCTTATCCTCGTATCCAATCTTATGGGTTGTGAGATAACTTCCATCATCCAATGTTCCTTGAGAACCATCAAGGTCTATTCCAAGAAGTTTACCCATATCTGCAAACCCATAAGCTGTCTGGATTTTAGGAACCACTGTATAAGTTGACCTACTATAGTTCATAAGATTGGAAACCCTTGTTGCATTCTTATCTGTTGGGTTGCTTTGTGCGGATGGATCTTTAATTGTCAAGTTTGCAATATTATATTTTAGCTGTCTGGAGCCACTATAATTTTGTAAACTTATTGAACAAACTCCGGTTGTAAATGGACCATTTATGGTATATTCCCCATTATCATCCAGCACTCCAGTTGCATTTATAGATCCACCAATTATAATAGTTTTTCCCGTAACCAGTTCATTTGTAATGGCATTAACACATTTAATAGTAATAGAACTATCATTTATAGTTGGTTCTTCTGGAGTAAATGATACTCTATAGGATGAAGATGTTCTGGATGCACCACTAGAACCAGATGAAGCCGAACTCCTACTTGATGATGTACTCCTCACAACGTTTTTAGTATTATCAACACTAAAATCCAAAGTCCTTCTTTTAACCTTTAGATTATTAATAAGTCTTATGGTTGATGTGTCCGTCTTCTCCCAAGTTCTAGGAAGACGGTTAAGAATCATACATATATCATTTTTATTGTTTGAGTCTATATCCTCAATTTCGGAACCAGTGATATAATTATACTCATTGATAAGCATTTCTATTTCATTACATTCCTCCCCATTGATTTCATCATAATACTTCTTGTTATCAAAATTAGGTATATCATCACCTCCACTATATGTCTCGCCATCAAGGAAAGGTGCGTCATATTTAAATGTTGCCTTTCCATTTTCCAATGTGTTGGCATACATGTCAAATGTATCGCCTATATTCCTGAAACGAGAATATACAAATTGACCTCTACATTGTGCAGACTGGTACATACTTGGCGAACCAAGCTGGAAATCAAGAAGTTCTGGGTTTGTAAGATTAATAGGCACCAAGTCATACCTACCCTGTTCCATATAATAAGTAGAACTTGATGTACTTGGAGTAACTATATTATCATAATAACCATAATCATTTCCATCATAATCCGAATCTTCCGGCACTCCGGTTATCAACCTACCACTATCATCTGTAATGGTATAGTACTCTGCGTTGATACCACTGCTT
>CATQJL010000356.1:0-40140 GCA_958299035.1 Cylicocyclus nassatus
TCTTTTCATCATAAAACACATCTTCAAGGAATATATAATCCGAATCGTCCAAAATAGTCATACCTTTGAATACTTTCTTATATATTGCTAACTGTTCAAACGTGCGTCCATTCATATAATGATTTATAAGTTTTGCTAATGTATTAATATCTTTGTCATAACCAATAGGAATAAACTGTTCTATATCTTTATCTGAAACCTTACTACGAATATTAATTGCTAAAGACTGCATACGGAGGTTTGAAGCACTTTCACGAATTTGAGGTTCAAATATCTGTTGGCTTATATTCTGTCCGAACTCTGTCATTTCTTTAAAACCTGTCTCTTTATCATATCTGAACATAAGTTTATCATAAATGTAACGAGGTATATTAATGTTCTTTGAACCTTCATCCATAAGAATTTGTATTCCTTCAAGGAAAAATTTCTTAGGGTCGTCTGAGTCCTTAATAAAATCTACAAGACCTTTGCCGATACCTTTACTACAGAATTTCTTAGGTAACTTATCTTTGACTGCTTTTAGTCCTATCATACCTTCTTTGGTTGGTCGAAAAATTCTAATGACTTAGTAGTGTACTTTGAAACATAAGACGAATTTTGAGTAATAAGATAAGGATTGACTTTCATACCAAGTTCTTTATTAGCACCAACGATTCCGAATGCCCAATGGTCTTTTATGCGCTGAATAATTTCTTCATCTGCGTATTTGTTATATGTTGCATCAAAAAATAGTAATGCGTGATATGACCTCTTTTAGTATTGATTTCTCCGTATTCGGAAACCCCAAAAGTACTTGAAGCCTTTAGTAATACCTTCTCTTTTCAAACTGCTTTCTAAATGAGTTTAAATACCTGTTCTTATCTTGATGATTGAAACAAGGAAAGAAATCTACACGACCATCACCATTACGATAATAATGTTTAGGCATACAACGTTCACTGTAAGTAAAGGTAGGGAAAAATACCTCTGCCACCTTTATCATAACAGTCTATTACTTCTTGACGTACACGAAGCCCACCATTGATGTTTGCATATCCTTACGGCAACCTTCACACTTGCCACAAGGAGAAGTAAAACATAGGTTTATCTAAACCAAGTAGGAAACTACGAGTACGATTTACAAATGTATTTGGATGTTCACAAGCCATATTCAATTATTTTTACTTTTTGGTTAGTTTTTATTCTTAGATAATCTTATCTTCTTTAATATAGAGAATATATTAATAGTATATATATAAGTACCATTGAGGACTTTAAGAACACTTTTAGAGTACTTACATAATATTTATCGCGGTTTATTAGGGTAATTTTTGACAAATTATTAGCGAACCTTTGGTATTATTAACACTTTTAACTAAAATATTATCTCGTGTGATTACATTTTGCACACGGAATGATAGTTTTTTAATAAGGTATACTTATATGTCAAATTTTGAGTATTCTGTCCCTAATAATAGACTTTGTAATTATGTTTTACTAATAAATAGTACTGTTTTTGAAAAAATACTCAATAGGAATAATTTTTTTTTTGTTTTTTTTTATTTTAACGATTTTAGAATGATATTAACTATTTAAACCTAAATCGGTTTATACGAAATAAACTTCACTGACATAATTATGTCGTGAATTAGCATTATTAAATAGGACGTATCCGTCCTGCTCGTCTGAGTAAACTCGCAAAATAAAAAAGGTAGGCTTTTATACCTACCCTAATTTATCACATATTTTAATAGGAACGAACTCCACCACCTGCACCACTTTTATTTGGTTTAGATTTTTGTTCTTCTTTATCTTTAATCATTTTACCTACAGGGTCAGAAACCAAATTATGAAGTGCCTTATACGGATTATCATAACCATCTGTATCCAACTTTTTAAGTTCAAGATAAAGTTTAGTTGCGGCTACTTTATCGATTCCAATTGCTTCAATGGCTCTTTGAGTCGCTTGCTTATTTTGCAAATCAATTGCACCAACTTGCAACAAGAATCTTAAATTGTTCAGTCTGTTGTTTTGTCAATTCAACACGTTCTGTAATCTCATTAATTTGAGCATCATAAACCTCTAAATTTTAATAGCAACCTTTGCTTGAGCGGCTGACAACTTACCATCTTGATACAACTTATAAACCTGAGCTGCTGCAATCCTATTCTCATTACTCATACGCTTGTTCGTTGAAACCTTTCTCCTGCAACCAACGTTCAGAAGCAATCAAAATGTCATTAGTAATTTGTTCATTTTCCTTTTTAATCAAATCAATCTTTGCCTCAATCTCTTCACCTTGTTTACCAAGTAATTTGAGATTCTCTTTGAGAAC
This sequence comes from Cylicocyclus nassatus, assembly GCA_958299035.1. Lineage (NCBI taxonomy): Eukaryota > Metazoa > Nematoda > Chromadorea > Rhabditida > Strongylidae > Cylicocyclus > Cylicocyclus nassatus. The sequence continues at coordinate 2,316 of CATQJL010000356.1, forward strand.
AGCAATATTTGCATCTTGTTCTTCAAGTGCCTTTTGTACACCTTTGTGAGCATCATCAAACTGTCTCTGTAGATTATCATTAGTAATACCTTGTCCTTTAGCCTGTTCTTCTACAAGTTTAGCCTGTGCCTCTGCTAACTTAGTTGTAGCATTAGCCTCGCATAAAAGACGCCATATCCATAGGAGTAGCAAACATATCTGAACCTTTAGACGATGGAGTAGGGGCGGTAAGAGGAGCACTATAATTACCTTCTGAAATCATAGCGGGATTAAGACCTGCATTAAGTAAGGACTGTTTTTGATACTGAGCATTATTAAGCATAATTCTGAATGTTCATTTGATTAGTACGGTCTTGGTTGATAAGCGAATTGCTTGTTCTGTAGTTTTTATATTTCGTTTGGCGAAGATAGCATTAAGTCCTGTACCTATTGCTGACTGTGCTGCAGACGTTGCAGCTGCTTGACCAAACGCTCCAAAATCGAATGCCATAGTTATATTATTATTAATTTTATTATTAGTATTATTTATAAAAGAAAAGGGAGGGAGAATTTTCTCCTCTCCCTAATCGAGAATTAAACCTTTTCAAACTTCTATTGTACCATTATCTGAGCGGTCGAAATCTTCATAAGAAGAAGACATAGAAAGCATAGGAGTAATAGCCTTAACTTCAAAGACATTGTGAATTATGAAATTGTCGGGAACATTATCTGAGAATCCTCTAAATTCCTCATCACCACTGTTATCGAAAATTCGGTCGTAATTACCGAGCCAAGGTTCTCTACCAACGTAACGCCAAGAGGTAGGAAGCAACCAAATTTTGAGGGTCGAAAATAAGTTACGAATCCGTCTGTTTCATTAACCTTGTGACCTCTTGCAATAGCGATGTTCTTATCCAAGGTATAAGGCAACATATCATCTTTCATAGAACCGGAGGGACATATCACCATTAAGGACATTCTGCTTTGTTTATATTCAGTATAACGAGGAACGAGACCGAATGAATTATTAGCACCGATACCAAGACCATAAGACTCAATAGTATCATCTGTAATTTCACCGATAACTTCGGCTTTCTTCATAACTTGATAACCGACAGCGTCAAACTCTGAGGTGTAGAAATCATAGCGACCAAGATGGAGGACATTTCTGTCAATACCTTGATTGTAATTTCCCTTTGGAACGATACAACCGAGGGTAAACCAATAACCGAAAGTAGAGGCTGTGAATTTCTTCTGTGAACCGCTTCCGCTACCTGTACCTTGACCTGCATAATCACCGAGAGGCATAGAACCTGCATCTGTAGAATTCATAACATCACTAATCTGTACTGAAATGGAATCTGAGCCGATGTAATTTGGCTCGTGGGCATCCATATACTTAGCACCATAATGAGCACTGAGATAGTCTGCAATACGTCCACCAATGACATTATTTTTATTAATCATCTTAGTAAGTTTTTCCAAGATGTCAAGACGAGTCTGTCCGATAGCATTCGGTAGAATCTATATAAGGAAGATTTCCATCAGCGGGCTTATTCCAATGAAAGAGCAGAACCTCCATAATCAACAAAATTCACATTCATAGAACTTTGTTCGAGGTTAACTGTCTGCTGAGCAATACTTACACTATTAGGACTCTCTGTATAATATGTCTTAGTAGCAAGGTCTTCAAGGAACTTTGCAAAATAGCAATACTTGCCATTGAAGTTGTATATATTACTCTGTGCTATGCATAATTACCTTTGCACACCAAGTATCTTCCAAGTAAGATTTCTCTGAACCTCAAAAATATCAAACCATACTTTTTAGTAAGCGAACAATGGAAGAACTGAAACATTAATATTCTGTGTTCTAAAGTTAGGCTTATAACCACAACCAAATAAGAATTTGTCTCAAGTTACGACCTGCAACGGAGCAACTTATAACAAGCAAGGTATATCTTACTACCATTTTGGAATACCATGTATAGTCGGCAGAATCGAAAGTAACTGCAAAATTACCTGCTACATAGGTAGGCTTAAAATTAAGAGTGGCGTTTGAAACGTTATGAGGAAGAACACCTGCAGTATGCATTGTGTTAAACTCAGCAGTACTCAATGGAGTAAGGTCGTCGTAATCCCATCTATGCTCATTATTATCGTTATCATAACCATTAATCTCATACACTGTACACTCTGACCAACTACCTATAAGATAGCGTGAAATTACACTAAGACCAATATAAGGCACGCTATTAGGGAATATATGATGAGCCATTCTGTGATGCATAAGGCTGTTCTGAAATGAAACTTTCAAACGGTTCCCAGATAGTACTCATAGGTACAAATTGGTGGAACATATTATAACTTACACGTGCCATAGTAGGGCGAACCATAGGAGCAAGACGAACAAAAGAATTTGCCTGTACTTCAAGTGTCTCGTGTGGAATCATCTCGCGGCACATAAGGGGCTGCACAAAGCCCCAATGGGCTGTAGTTGAGTTATCAAAGGAAAGGTCGAGCACTTCTCTATCACGTACCGACTTACCTACCTTAATATTAGGAATTGAATTTGCCATAGTTAATTATAGTTTTAATTTTTATTCTTTATTTTCTGTAACTGTTTCGACTGATTCGGACTTTTGCTTGTCCTTATAGTCAAGGTCTAACAACTGATTAAAATTTTTTTCACTCAAGTAATCTTTGAGAGCATCAAGTTCAACAGGGTCTGTTGAATCGAGGAGATGACCGACAGGAATTGTTTTAAGGTCAACACCTGCCTTAATTAAATTCTCAAGGGTGTAAATCTCAGAATCGGGCAACTGCTTTTCTATAGTACTCATAGGAGTTTCTTGAAAAACAACCTTCTGAACGATACCACCGTCTTCATTTTCTTCTGAAACAATAGAACGAACTATTTCTGTTCTTTCAATGTTTGCAATCTGTGGAACATAGCCACACTTTTTCTTTCTAATAAATCCCATAGTTTTTTAGTTTTAATTATTATTTTTGTTATAAAATCAAGGCAAACAAGTGCCGAGAATAAGCCATACATTTTAATAGTCTCCTTCATAATGTCTCTTGTTATCTGTCCATTTTTTAATTAAGTTAATTTTTTGGTCGTTAGGCAACTTTAACCATACATCAGTAAGCCTTGAATTAATAGACTTTACTTTTTCCTGTAAATCCTTAATTTGGTCTTCGTGATGAATAAGTGCTTTGAAATTCAACACTACGAAGAAAACCGCAAACGTAATGAATAGGATGTCAATAATAGTTGCAATAGTAGTCATCTTGATTTAGTTTTTATTCTCTTTGTTATTAAATTCTATACCTAACATAGAAGAAGTGAACATAAGCAACTGAGCAATAAACCATAAGACGGTCGAATCTATAATGCCTGTAGGGGGAGTAACAAAACCTGCTACACCGAAGCATATACTACAAATAAATGATGCTATACTAAGCCTATATTTCAACTTTGTTTTCATAGTTAAGTTTTAGTCTTTATATATAAATAGTATTTAGTTTTGAAAAGTTATGTTTTACATAATATTTATTTCAATTTTTTTTGGGAAAATGTGCCATTTCACTTTCTACGAAAGTATCAATAACACTGTGTGACCGTCTGGCGACGGCACACATTACCGTTTGTAGAATTTAAATATCTGTTGTGTTCTTGATAATGTCTTAATATTAAATGCCTGCTGTTTAAGTTCTGCCTTAACTTCACGGAGTTTCTTTTCTTCATCTAATCTTACTTTAAGTCTACGCATAGAGGCTAATTTCTGAATATACTCAAGAATTTCTAATATATGGTCAAAACCTTTAAAACAAGAATGATTGTTATATGAAGCGGAATTTAACTCACATAAATAACTGTCCTTTTTAAGCATAGGTTCATCAGTCCAATCCTGTGAAAGTCTATCTGAAATACTGATTCGACATTTCTCATTATTAATTCTATTCGCATAACGCATAAATTTCTTTTCATCATAAAACACATCTTCAAGGAATATATAATCCGAATCGTCCAAAATAGTCATACCTTTGAATACTTTCTTATATATTGCTAACTGTTCAAACGTGCGTCCATTCATATAATGATTTATAAGTTTTGCTAATGTATTAATATCTTTGTCATAACCAATAGGAATAAACTGTTCTATATCTTTATCTGAAACCTTACTACGAATATTAATTGCTAAAGACTGCATACGGAGGTTTGAAGCACTTTCACGAATTTGAGGTTCAAATATCTGTTGGCTTATATTCTGTCCGAACTCTGTCATTTCTTTAAAACCTGTCTCTTTATCATATCTGAACATAAGTTTATCATAAATGTAACGAGGTATATTAATGTTCTTTGAACCTTCATCCATAAGAATTTGTATTCCTTCAAGGAAAAATTTCTTAGGGTCGTCTGAGTCCTTAATAAAATCTACAAGACCTTTGCCGATACCTTTACTACAGAATTTCTTAGGTAACTTATCTTTGACTGCTTTTAGTCCTATCATACCTTTGCACTCTATGAATGCTTTTACCTTTGGTTGGTCGAAAAATTCTAATGACTTAGTAGTGTACTTTGAAACATAAGACGAATTTTGAGTAATAAGATAAGGATTGACTTTCATACCAAGTTCTTTATTAGCACCAACGATTCCGAATGCCCAATGGTCTTTTATGCGCTGAATAATTTCTTCATCTGAGTATTTGTTATATGTTGCATCAAAAAATAGTAATGCGTGATAATGACCTCTTTTAGTATTGATTTCTCCGTATTCGGAAACCCAAAAGTACTTGAAGCCTTTAGTAATACCTTCTCTTTCAAACTGCTTTCTAAATGAGTTTAAATACCTGTTCTTATCTTGATGATTGAAACAAGGAAAGAAATCTACACGACCATCACCATTACGATAATAATGTTTAGGCATACAACGTTCACTGTAAGTAAAGGTAGGGAAAAATACTCTGCCACCTTTATCATAACAGTCTATTACTTCTTGACGTACACGAAGCCACCATTGATTTTGCATATCCTTACGGCAACCTTCACACTTGCCACAAGGAGAAGTAAACATAGGTTTATCTAAACCAAGTAGGAAACTACGAGTACGATTTACAAATGTATTTGGATGTTCACAAGCCATATTCAATTATTTTTACTTTTTGGTTAGTTTTATTCTTAGATAATCTTATCTTCTTTAATATAGAAGAATATATTAATAGTATATATATAAGTACCATTGAGGACTTTAAGAACACTTTTAGAGTACTTACATAATATTTATCGCGGTTATTAGGTAAATTTTGACAAATTATTAGCGAACTTTGGTATTATTAACACTTTTAACTAAAATATTATCTCGTGTGATACATTTTGCACACGGAATGATAGTTTTTTAATAAGGTATACTTATATGTCAAATTTTGAGAATTCTGTCTAATAATAGACTTTGTAATTATGTTTTACTAATAAATAGTACTGTTTTTGAAAAAATACTCAATAGGAATAATTTTTTTTTGTTTTTTTTTATTTTAACGATTTAGAATGATATTAACTATTTAACCTAAATCGGTTTATACGAAATAAACTTCACTGACATAAATTATGTCGTGAATTAGCATTATTAAATAGGACGTATCCGTCTGCTCGTCTGAGTAAACTCGCAAAATAAAAAAGGTAGGCTTTTATACCTACCTAATTTATCACATATTTTAATAGGAACGAACTCCACCACCTGCACCACTTTTATTTGGTTTAGATTTTTGTTCTTCTTTATCTTTAATCATTTTACCTACAGGGTCAGAAACCAAATTATGAAGTGCCTTATACGGATTATCATAACCATCTGTATCCAACTTTTTAAGTTCAAGATAAAGTTTAGTTGCGGCTACTTTATCGATTCCAATTGCTTCAATGGCTCTTTGAGTCGCTTGCTTATTTTGCAAATCAATTGCACCACTTGCAACAAGAATCTTAAATTGTTCAGTCTGTTGTTTTGTCAATTCAACACGTTCTGTAATCTCATTAATTTGAGCATCATAAACCTCTAAATTTTTAATAGCAACCTTTGCTTGAGCGGCTGACAACTTACCATCTTGATACAACTTATAAACCTGAGCTGCTGCAATCCTATTCTCATTACTCATACGCTGTTCGTTGAAACCTTTCTCCTGCAACCAACGTTCAGAAGCAATCAAAATGTCATTAGTAATTTGTTCATTTTCCTTTTTAATCAAATCAATCTTTGCCTCAATCTCTTCACCTTGTTTACCAAGTAATTTGAGATTCTCTTTGAGAACAGCAATATTTGCATCTTGTTCTTCAAGTGCCTTTTGTACACCTTTGTGAGCATCATCAAACTGTCTCTGTAGATTATCATTAGTAATACCTTGTCCTTTAGCCTGTTCTTCTACAAGTTTAGCCTGTGCCTCTGCTAACTTAGTTGTAGCATTAGCCTGCATAAAAGACGCCATATCCATAGGAGTAGCAAACATATCTGAACCTTTAGACGATGGAGTAGGGGCGGTAAGAGGAGCACTATAATTACCTTCTGAAATCATAGCGGGATTAAGACCTGCATTAAGTAAGGACTGTTTTTGATACTGAGCATTATTAAGCATATTCTGAATGTTCATTTGATTAGTACGGTCTTGTTGATAAGCGAATTGCTTGTTCTGTAGTTTTATATTTCGTTTGGCGAAGATAGCATTAAGTCCTGTACCTATTGCTGACTGTGCTGCAGACGTTGCAGCTGCTTGACCAAACGCTCCAAAATCGAATGCCATAGTTATAATTATTATTAATTTTATTATTAGTATTATTTATAAAAGAAAAGGGAGGGAGAATTTTCTCCTCTCCCTAATCGAGAATTAAACCTTTTCAACTTCTATTGTACCATTATCTGAGCGGTCGAAATCTTCATAAGAAGAAGACATAGAAAGCATAGGAGTAATAGCCTTAACTTCAAAGACATTGTGAATTATGAAATTGTCGGGAACATTATCTGAGAATCCTCTAAATTCCTCATCACCACTGTTATCGAAAATTCGGTCGTAATTACCGAGCCAAGGTTCTCTACCAACGTAACGCCAAGAGGTAGAAGCAACCAAATTTTGAGGGTCGAAATAAGTTACGAATCCGTCTGTTTCATTAACCTTGTGACCTCTTGCAATAGCGATGTTCTTATCCAAGGTATAAGGCAACATATCATCTTTCATAGAACGGAGGGACATATCACCATTAAGGACATTCTGCTTTGTTTTATATTCAGTATAACGAGGAACGAGACCGAATGAATTATTAGCACCGATACCAAGACCATAAGACTCAATAGTATCATCTGTAATTTCACCGATAACTTCGGCTTTCTTCATAACTTGATAACCGACAGCGTCAAACTCTGAGGTGTAGAAATCATAGCGACCAAGATGGAGGACATTTCTGTCAATACCTTGATTGTAATTTCCCTTTGGAACGATACAACCGAGGGTAAACCAATAACCGAAAGTAGAGGCTGTGAATTTCTTCTGTGAACCGCTTCCGCTACCTGTACCTTGACCTGCATAATCACCGAGAGGCATAGAACCTGCATCTGTAGAATTCATAACATCACTAATCTGTACTGAAATGGAATCTGAGCCGATGTAATTTGACTCGTGGGCATCCATATACTTAGCACCATAATGAGCACTGAGATAGTCTGCAATACGTCCACCAATGACATTATTTTTATTAATCATCTTAGTAAGTTTTTCCAAGATGTCAAGACGAGTCTGTCCGATAGCATTGGTAGAATCTATATAAGGAAGATTTCCATCAGCGGGCTTATTCCAAGAAAGAGCAGAACCTCCATAATCAACAAAATTCACATTCATAGAACTTTGTTCGAGGTTAACTGTCTGCTGAGCAATACTTACACTATTAGGACTCTCTGTATAATATGTCTTAGTAGCAAGGTCTTCAAGGAACTTTGCAAAATTAGCAATACTTGCCATTGAAGTTGTATTATTACTCTGTGCTTGCATAATTACCTTTGCACACCAAGTATCTTTCCAAGTAAGATTTCTCTGAACCTCAAAAATATCAAACCATACTTTATAGTAAGCGAACAATGGAAGAACTGAAACATTAATATTCTGTGTTCTAAAGTTAGGCTTATAACCACAACCAATAAGAATTTGTCTCAAGTTACGACCTGCACGGAGCAACTTATAACAAGCAAGGTATATCTTACTACCATTTTGGAATACCATTGTATAGTCGGCAGAATCGAAAGTAACTGCAAAATTACCTGCTACATAGGTAGGCTTAAAATTAAGAGTGGCGTTTGAAACGTTATGAGGAAGAACACCTGCAGTATGCATTGTGTTAAACTCAGCAGTACTCAATGGAGTAAGGTCGTCGTAATCCCATCTATGCTCATTATTATCGTTATCATAACCATTAATCTCATACACTGTACACTCTGACCAACTACCTATAAGATAGCGTGAAATTACACTAAGACCAATATAAGGCACGCTATTAGGAATATATGATGAGCCATTCTGTGATGCATAAGGCTGTTCTGAAATGAAACTTTCAAACGGTTCCCAGATAGTACTCATAGGTACAAATTGGTGGAACATATTATAACTTACACGTGCCATAGTAGGGCGAACCATAGGAGCAAGACGAACAAAAGAATTTGCCTGTACTTCAAGTGTCTCGTGTGGAATCATCTCGCGGCACATAAGGGGCTGCACAAAGCCCCAATGGGCTGTAGTTGAGTTATCAAAGGAAAGGTCGAGCACTTCTCTATCACGTACCGACTTACCTACCTTAATATTAGGAATTGAATTTGCCATAGTTAATTATAGTTTTAATTTTTATTCTTTATTTTCTGTAACTGTTTCGACTGATTCGGACTTTTGCTTGTCCTTATAGTCAAGGTCTAACAACTGATTAAAATTTTTTTCACTCAAGTAATCTTTGAGAGCATCAAGTTCAACAGGGTCTGTTGAATCGAGGAGATGACCGACAGGAATTGTTTTAAGGTCAACACCTGCCTTAATTAAATTCTCAAGGGTGTAAATCTCAGAATCGGGCAACTGCTTTTCTATAGTACTCATAGGAGTTTCTTGAAAAACAACCTTCTGAACGATACCACCGTCTTCATTTTCTTCTGAAACAATAGAACGAACTATTTCTGTTCTTTCAATGTTTGCAATCTGTGGAACATAGCCACACTTTTTCTTTCTAATAAATCCCATAGTTTTTTAGTTTTAATTATTATTTTTGTTATAAAATCAAGGCAAACAAGTGCCGAGAATAAGCCATACATTTTAATAGTCTCCTTCATAATGTCTCTTGTTATCTGTCCATTTTTTAATTAAGTTAATTTTTTGGTCGTTAGGCAACTTTAACCATACATCAGTAAGCCTTGAATTAATAGACTTTACTTTTTCCTGTAAATCCTTAATTTGGTCTTCGTGATGAATAAGTGCTTTGAAATTCAACACTACGAAGAAAACCGCAAACGTAATGAATAGGATGTCAATAATAGTTGCAATAGTAGTCATCTTGATTTAGTTTTTATTCTCTTTGTTATTAAATTCTATACCTAACATAGAAGAAGTGAACATAAGCAACTGAGCAATAAACCATAAGACGGTCGAATCTATAATGCCTGTAGGGGGAGTAACAAAACCTGCTACACCGAAGCATATACTACAAATAAATGATGCTATACTAAGCCTATATTTCAACTTTGTTTTCATAGTTAAGTTTTAGTCTTTATATATAAATAGTATTTAGTTTTGAAAAGTTATGTTTTACATAATATTTATTTCAATTTTTTTTGGGAAAATGTGCCATTTCACTTTCTACGAAAGTATCAATAACACTGTGTGACCGTCTGGCGACGGCACACATTACCGTTTGTAGAATTTAAATATCTGTTGTGTTCTTGATAATGTCTTAATATTAAATGCCTGCTGTTTAAGTTCTGCCTTAACTTCACGGAGTTTCTTTTCTTCATCTAATCTTACTTTAAGTCTACGCATAGAGGCTAATTTCTGAATATACTCAAGAATTTCTAATATATGGTCAAAACCTTTAAAACAAGAATGATTGTTATATGAAGCGGAATTTAACTCACATAAATAACTGTCCTTTTTAAGCATAGGTTCATCAGTCCAATCCTGTGAAAGTCTATCTGAAATACTGATTCGACATTTCTCATTATTAATTCTATTCGCATAACGCATAAATTTCTTTTCATCATAAAACACATCTTCAAGGAATATATAATCCGAATCGTCCAAAATAGTCATACCTTTGAATACTTTCTTATATATTGCTAACTGTTCAAACGTGCGTCCATTCATATAATGATTTATAAGTTTTGCTAATGTATTAATATCTTTGTCATAACCAATAGGAATAAACTGTTCTATATCTTTATCTGAAACCTTACTACGAATATTAATTGCTAAAGACTGCATACGGAGGTTTGAAGCACTTTCACGAATTTGAGGTTCAAATATCTGTTGGCTTATATTCTGTCCGAACTCTGTCATTTCTTTAAAACCTGTCTCTTTATCATATCTGAACATAAGTTTATCATAAATGTAACGAGGTATATTAATGTTCTTTGAACCTTCATCCATAAGAATTTGTATTCCTTCAAGGAAAAATTTCTTAGGGTCGTCTGAGTCCTTAATAAAATCTACAAGACCTTTGCCGATACCTTTACTACAGAATTTCTTAGGTAACTTATCTTTGACTGCTTTTAGTCCTATCATACCTTTGCACTCTATGAATGCTTTTACCTTTGGTTGGTCGAAAAATTCTAATGACTTAGTAGTGTACTTTGAAACATAAGACGAATTTTGAGTAATAAGATAAGGATTGACTTTCATACCAAGTTCTTTATTAGCACCAACGATTCCGAATGCCCAATGGTCTTTTATGCGCTGAATAATTTCTTCATCTGAGTATTTGTTATATGTTGCATCAAAAAATAGTAATGCGTGATAATGACCTCTTTTAGTATTGATTTCTCCGTATTCGGAAACCCAAAAGTACTTGAAGCCTTTAGTAATACCTTCTCTTTCAAACTGCTTTCTAAATGAGTTTAAATACCTGTTCTTATCTTGATGATTGAAACAAGGAAAGAAATCTACACGACCATCACCATTACGATAATAATGTTTAGGCATACAACGTTCACTGTAAGTAAAGGTAGGGAAAAATACTCTGCCACCTTTATCATAACAGTCTATTACTTCTTGACGTACACGAAGCCACCATTGATTTTGCATATCCTTACGGCAACCTTCACACTTGCCACAAGGAGAAGTAAACATAGGTTTATCTAAACCAAGTAGGAAACTACGAGTACGATTTACAAATGTATTTGGATGTTCACAAGCCATATTCAATTATTTTTACTTTTTGGTTAGTTTTATTCTTAGATAATCTTATCTTCTTTAATATAGAAGAATATATTAATAGTATATATATAAGTACCATTGAGGACTTTAAGAACACTTTTAGAGTACTTACATAATATTTATCGCGGTTATTAGGTAAATTTTGACAAATTATTAGCGAACTTTGGTATTATTAACACTTTTAACTAAAATATTATCTCGTGTGATACATTTTGCACACGGAATGATAGTTTTTTAATAAGGTATACTTATATGTCAAATTTTGAGAATTCTGTCTAATAATAGACTTTGTAATTATGTTTTACTAATAAATAGTACTGTTTTTGAAAAAATACTCAATAGGAATAATTTTTTTTTGTTTTTTTTTATTTTAACGATTTAGAATGATATTAACTATTTAACCTAAATCGGTTTATACGAAATAAACTTCACTGACATAAATTATGTCGTGAATTAGCATTATTAAATAGGACGTATCCGTCTGCTCGTCTGAGTAAACTCGCAAAATAAAAAAGGTAGGCTTTTATACCTACCTAATTTATCACATATTTTAATAGGAACGAACTCCACCACCTGCACCACTTTTATTTGGTTTAGATTTTTGTTCTTCTTTATCTTTAATCATTTTACCTACAGGGTCAGAAACCAAATTATGAAGTGCCTTATACGGATTATCATAACCATCTGTATCCAACTTTTTAAGTTCAAGATAAAGTTTAGTTGCGGCTACTTTATCGATTCCAATTGCTTCAATGGCTCTTTGAGTCGCTTGCTTATTTTGCAAATCAATTGCACCACTTGCAACAAGAATCTTAAATTGTTCAGTCTGTTGTTTTGTCAATTCAACACGTTCTGTAATCTCATTAATTTGAGCATCATAAACCTCTAAATTTTTAATAGCAACCTTTGCTTGAGCGGCTGACAACTTACCATCTTGATACAACTTATAAACCTGAGCTGCTGCAATCCTATTCTCATTACTCATACGCTGTTCGTTGAAACCTTTCTCCTGCAACCAACGTTCAGAAGCAATCAAAATGTCATTAGTAATTTGTTCATTTTCCTTTTTAATCAAATCAATCTTTGCCTCAATCTCTTCACCTTGTTTACCAAGTAATTTGAGATTCTCTTTGAGAACAGCAATATTTGCATCTTGTTCTTCAAGTGCCTTTTGTACACCTTTGTGAGCATCATCAAACTGTCTCTGTAGATTATCATTAGTAATACCTTGTCCTTTAGCCTGTTCTTCTACAAGTTTAGCCTGTGCCTCTGCTAACTTAGTTGTAGCATTAGCCTGCATAAAAGACGCCATATCCATAGGAGTAGCAAACATATCTGAACCTTTAGACGATGGAGTAGGGGCGGTAAGAGGAGCACTATAATTACCTTCTGAAATCATAGCGGGATTAAGACCTGCATTAAGTAAGGACTGTTTTTGATACTGAGCATTATTAAGCATATTCTGAATGTTCATTTGATTAGTACGGTCTTGTTGATAAGCGAATTGCTTGTTCTGTAGTTTTATATTTCGTTTGGCGAAGATAGCATTAAGTCCTGTACCTATTGCTGACTGTGCTGCAGACGTTGCAGCTGCTTGACCAAACGCTCCAAAATCGAATGCCATAGTTATAATTATTATTAATTTTATTATTAGTATTATTTATAAAAGAAAAGGGAGGGAGAATTTTCTCCTCTCCCTAATCGAGAATTAAACCTTTTCAACTTCTATTGTACCATTATCTGAGCGGTCGAAATCTTCATAAGAAGAAGACATAGAAAGCATAGGAGTAATAGCCTTAACTTCAAAGACATTGTGAATTATGAAATTGTCGGGAACATTATCTGAGAATCCTCTAAATTCCTCATCACCACTGTTATCGAAAATTCGGTCGTAATTACCGAGCCAAGGTTCTCTACCAACGTAACGCCAAGAGGTAGAAGCAACCAAATTTTGAGGGTCGAAATAAGTTACGAATCCGTCTGTTTCATTAACCTTGTGACCTCTTGCAATAGCGATGTTCTTATCCAAGGTATAAGGCAACATATCATCTTTCATAGAACGGAGGGACATATCACCATTAAGGACATTCTGCTTTGTTTTATATTCAGTATAACGAGGAACGAGACCGAATGAATTATTAGCACCGATACCAAGACCATAAGACTCAATAGTATCATCTGTAATTTCACCGATAACTTCGGCTTTCTTCATAACTTGATAACCGACAGCGTCAAACTCTGAGGTGTAGAAATCATAGCGACCAAGATGGAGGACATTTCTGTCAATACCTTGATTGTAATTTCCCTTTGGAACGATACAACCGAGGGTAAACCAATAACCGAAAGTAGAGGCTGTGAATTTCTTCTGTGAACCGCTTCCGCTACCTGTACCTTGACCTGCATAATCACCGAGAGGCATAGAACCTGCATCTGTAGAATTCATAACATCACTAATCTGTACTGAAATGGAATCTGAGCCGATGTAATTTGACTCGTGGGCATCCATATACTTAGCACCATAATGAGCACTGAGATAGTCTGCAATACGTCCACCAATGACATTATTTTTATTAATCATCTTAGTAAGTTTTTCCAAGATGTCAAGACGAGTCTGTCCGATAGCATTGGTAGAATCTATATAAGGAAGATTTCCATCAGCGGGCTTATTCCAAGAAAGAGCAGAACCTCCATAATCAACAAAATTCACATTCATAGAACTTTGTTCGAGGTTAACTGTCTGCTGAGCAATACTTACACTATTAGGACTCTCTGTATAATATGTCTTAGTAGCAAGGTCTTCAAGGAACTTTGCAAAATTAGCAATACTTGCCATTGAAGTTGTATTATTACTCTGTGCTTGCATAATTACCTTTGCACACCAAGTATCTTTCCAAGTAAGATTTCTCTGAACCTCAAAAATATCAAACCATACTTTATAGTAAGCGAACAATGGAAGAACTGAAACATTAATATTCTGTGTTCTAAAGTTAGGCTTATAACCACAACCAATAAGAATTTGTCTCAAGTTACGACCTGCACGGAGCAACTTATAACAAGCAAGGTATATCTTACTACCATTTTGGAATACCATTGTATAGTCGGCAGAATCGAAAGTAACTGCAAAATTACCTGCTACATAGGTAGGCTTAAAATTAAGAGTGGCGTTTGAAACGTTATGAGGAAGAACACCTGCAGTATGCATTGTGTTAAACTCAGCAGTACTCAATGGAGTAAGGTCGTCGTAATCCCATCTATGCTCATTATTATCGTTATCATAACCATTAATCTCATACACTGTACACTCTGACCAACTACCTATAAGATAGCGTGAAATTACACTAAGACCAATATAAGGCACGCTATTAGGAATATATGATGAGCCATTCTGTGATGCATAAGGCTGTTCTGAAATGAAACTTTCAAACGGTTCCCAGATAGTACTCATAGGTACAAATTGGTGGAACATATTATAACTTACACGTGCCATAGTAGGGCGAACCATAGGAGCAAGACGAACAAAAGAATTTGCCTGTACTTCAAGTGTCTCGTGTGGAATCATCTCGCGGCACATAAGGGGCTGCACAAAGCCCCAATGGGCTGTAGTTGAGTTATCAAAGGAAAGGTCGAGCACTTCTCTATCACGTACCGACTTACCTACCTTAATATTAGGAATTGAATTTGCCATAGTTAATTATAGTTTTAATTTTTATTCTTTATTTTCTGTAACTGTTTCGACTGATTCGGACTTTTGCTTGTCCTTATAGTCAAGGTCTAACAACTGATTAAAATTTTTTTCACTCAAGTAATCTTTGAGAGCATCAAGTTCAACAGGGTCTGTTGAATCGAGGAGATGACCGACAGGAATTGTTTTAAGGTCAACACCTGCCTTAATTAAATTCTCAAGGGTGTAAATCTCAGAATCGGGCAACTGCTTTTCTATAGTACTCATAGGAGTTTCTTGAAAAACAACCTTCTGAACGATACCACCGTCTTCATTTTCTTCTGAAACAATAGAACGAACTATTTCTGTTCTTTCAATGTTTGCAATCTGTGGAACATAGCCACACTTTTTCTTTCTAATAAATCCCATAGTTTTTTAGTTTTAATTATTATTTTTGTTATAAAATCAAGGCAAACAAGTGCCGAGAATAAGCCATACATTTTAATAGTCTCCTTCATAATGTCTCTTGTTATCTGTCCATTTTTTAATTAAGTTAATTTTTTGGTCGTTAGGCAACTTTAACCATACATCAGTAAGCCTTGAATTAATAGACTTTACTTTTTCCTGTAAATCCTTAATTTGGTCTTCGTGATGAATAAGTGCTTTGAAATTCAACACTACGAAGAAAACCGCAAACGTAATGAATAGGATGTCAATAATAGTTGCAATAGTAGTCATCTTGATTTAGTTTTTATTCTCTTTGTTATTAAATTCTATACCTAACATAGAAGAAGTGAACATAAGCAACTGAGCAATAAACCATAAGACGGTCGAATCTATAATGCCTGTAGGGGGAGTAACAAAACCTGCTACACCGAAGCATATACTACAAATAAATGATGCTATACTAAGCCTATATTTCAACTTTGTTTTCATAGTTAAGTTTTAGTCTTTATATATAAATAGTATTTAGTTTTGAAAAGTTATGTTTTACATAATATTTATTTCAATTTTTTTTGGGAAAATGTGCCATTTCACTTTCTACGAAAGTATCAATAACACTGTGTGACCGTCTGGCGACGGCACACATTACCGTTTGTAGAATTTAAATATCTGTTGTGTTCTTGATAATGTCTTAATATTAAATGCCTGCTGTTTAAGTTCTGCCTTAACTTCACGGAGTTTCTTTTCTTCATCTAATCTTACTTTAAGTCTACGCATAGAGGCTAATTTCTGAATATACTCAAGAATTTCTAATATATGGTCAAAACCTTTAAAACAAGAATGATTGTTATATGAAGCGGAATTTAACTCACATAAATAACTGTCCTTTTTAAGCATAGGTTCATCAGTCCAATCCTGTGAAAGTCTATCTGAAATACTGATTCGACATTTCTCATTATTAATTCTATTCGCATAACGCATAAATTTCTTTTCATCATAAAACACATCTTCAAGGAATATATAATCCGAATCGTCCAAAATAGTCATACCTTTGAATACTTTCTTATATATTGCTAACTGTTCAAACGTGCGTCCATTCATATAATGATTTATAAGTTTTGCTAATGTATTAATATCTTTGTCATAACCAATAGGAATAAACTGTTCTATATCTTTATCTGAAACCTTACTACGAATATTAATTGCTAAAGACTGCATACGGAGGTTTGAAGCACTTTCACGAATTTGAGGTTCAAATATCTGTTGGCTTATATTCTGTCCGAACTCTGTCATTTCTTTAAAACCTGTCTCTTTATCATATCTGAACATAAGTTTATCATAAATGTAACGAGGTATATTAATGTTCTTTGAACCTTCATCCATAAGAATTTGTATTCCTTCAAGGAAAAATTTCTTAGGGTCGTCTGAGTCCTTAATAAAATCTACAAGACCTTTGCCGATACCTTTACTACAGAATTTCTTAGGTAACTTATCTTTGACTGCTTTTAGTCCTATCATACCTTTGCACTCTATGAATGCTTTTACCTTTGGTTGGTCGAAAAATTCTAATGACTTAGTAGTGTACTTTGAAACATAAGACGAATTTTGAGTAATAAGATAAGGATTGACTTTCATACCAAGTTCTTTATTAGCACCAACGATTCCGAATGCCCAATGGTCTTTTATGCGCTGAATAATTTCTTCATCTGAGTATTTGTTATATGTTGCATCAAAAAATAGTAATGCGTGATAATGACCTCTTTTAGTATTGATTTCTCCGTATTCGGAAACCCAAAAGTACTTGAAGCCTTTAGTAATACCTTCTCTTTCAAACTGCTTTCTAAATGAGTTTAAATACCTGTTCTTATCTTGATGATTGAAACAAGGAAAGAAATCTACACGACCATCACCATTACGATAATAATGTTTAGGCATACAACGTTCACTGTAAGTAAAGGTAGGGAAAAATACTCTGCCACCTTTATCATAACAGTCTATTACTTCTTGACGTACACGAAGCCACCATTGATTTTGCATATCCTTACGGCAACCTTCACACTTGCCACAAGGAGAAGTAAACATAGGTTTATCTAAACCAAGTAGGAAACTACGAGTACGATTTACAAATGTATTTGGATGTTCACAAGCCATATTCAATTATTTTTACTTTTTGGTTAGTTTTATTCTTAGATAATCTTATCTTCTTTAATATAGAAGAATATATTAATAGTATATATATAAGTACCATTGAGGACTTTAAGAACACTTTTAGAGTACTTACATAATATTTATCGCGGTTATTAGGTAAATTTTGACAAATTATTAGCGAACTTTGGTATTATTAACACTTTTAACTAAAATATTATCTCGTGTGATACATTTTGCACACGGAATGATAGTTTTTTAATAAGGTATACTTATATGTCAAATTTTGAGAATTCTGTCTAATAATAGACTTTGTAATTATGTTTTACTAATAAATAGTACTGTTTTTGAAAAAATACTCAATAGGAATAATTTTTTTTTGTTTTTTTTTATTTTAACGATTTAGAATGATATTAACTATTTAACCTAAATCGGTTTATACGAAATAAACTTCACTGACATAAATTATGTCGTGAATTAGCATTATTAAATAGGACGTATCCGTCTGCTCGTCTGAGTAAACTCGCAAAATAAAAAAGGTAGGCTTTTATACCTACCTAATTTATCACATATTTTAATAGGAACGAACTCCACCACCTGCACCACTTTTATTTGGTTTAGATTTTTGTTCTTCTTTATCTTTAATCATTTTACCTACAGGGTCAGAAACCAAATTATGAAGTGCCTTATACGGATTATCATAACCATCTGTATCCAACTTTTTAAGTTCAAGATAAAGTTTAGTTGCGGCTACTTTATCGATTCCAATTGCTTCAATGGCTCTTTGAGTCGCTTGCTTATTTTGCAAATCAATTGCACCACTTGCAACAAGAATCTTAAATTGTTCAGTCTGTTGTTTTGTCAATTCAACACGTTCTGTAATCTCATTAATTTGAGCATCATAAACCTCTAAATTTTTAATAGCAACCTTTGCTTGAGCGGCTGACAACTTACCATCTTGATACAACTTATAAACCTGAGCTGCTGCAATCCTATTCTCATTACTCATACGCTGTTCGTTGAAACCTTTCTCCTGCAACCAACGTTCAGAAGCAATCAAAATGTCATTAGTAATTTGTTCATTTTCCTTTTTAATCAAATCAATCTTTGCCTCAATCTCTTCACCTTGTTTACCAAGTAATTTGAGATTCTCTTTGAGAACAGCAATATTTGCATCTTGTTCTTCAAGTGCCTTTTGTACACCTTTGTGAGCATCATCAAACTGTCTCTGTAGATTATCATTAGTAATACCTTGTCCTTTAGCCTGTTCTTCTACAAGTTTAGCCTGTGCCTCTGCTAACTTAGTTGTAGCATTAGCCTGCATAAAAGACGCCATATCCATAGGAGTAGCAAACATATCTGAACCTTTAGACGATGGAGTAGGGGCGGTAAGAGGAGCACTATAATTACCTTCTGAAATCATAGCGGGATTAAGACCTGCATTAAGTAAGGACTGTTTTTGATACTGAGCATTATTAAGCATATTCTGAATGTTCATTTGATTAGTACGGTCTTGTTGATAAGCGAATTGCTTGTTCTGTAGTTTTATATTTCGTTTGGCGAAGATAGCATTAAGTCCTGTACCTATTGCTGACTGTGCTGCAGACGTTGCAGCTGCTTGACCAAACGCTCCAAAATCGAATGCCATAGTTATAATTATTATTAATTTTATTATTAGTATTATTTATAAAAGAAAAGGGAGGGAGAATTTTCTCCTCTCCCTAATCGAGAATTAAACCTTTTCAACTTCTATTGTACCATTATCTGAGCGGTCGAAATCTTCATAAGAAGAAGACATAGAAAGCATAGGAGTAATAGCCTTAACTTCAAAGACATTGTGAATTATGAAATTGTCGGGAACATTATCTGAGAATCCTCTAAATTCCTCATCACCACTGTTATCGAAAATTCGGTCGTAATTACCGAGCCAAGGTTCTCTACCAACGTAACGCCAAGAGGTAGAAGCAACCAAATTTTGAGGGTCGAAATAAGTTACGAATCCGTCTGTTTCATTAACCTTGTGACCTCTTGCAATAGCGATGTTCTTATCCAAGGTATAAGGCAACATATCATCTTTCATAGAACGGAGGGACATATCACCATTAAGGACATTCTGCTTTGTTTTATATTCAGTATAACGAGGAACGAGACCGAATGAATTATTAGCACCGATACCAAGACCATAAGACTCAATAGTATCATCTGTAATTTCACCGATAACTTCGGCTTTCTTCATAACTTGATAACCGACAGCGTCAAACTCTGAGGTGTAGAAATCATAGCGACCAAGATGGAGGACATTTCTGTCAATACCTTGATTGTAATTTCCCTTTGGAACGATACAACCGAGGGTAAACCAATAACCGAAAGTAGAGGCTGTGAATTTCTTCTGTGAACCGCTTCCGCTACCTGTACCTTGACCTGCATAATCACCGAGAGGCATAGAACCTGCATCTGTAGAATTCATAACATCACTAATCTGTACTGAAATGGAATCTGAGCCGATGTAATTTGACTCGTGGGCATCCATATACTTAGCACCATAATGAGCACTGAGATAGTCTGCAATACGTCCACCAATGACATTATTTTTATTAATCATCTTAGTAAGTTTTTCCAAGATGTCAAGACGAGTCTGTCCGATAGCATTGGTAGAATCTATATAAGGAAGATTTCCATCAGCGGGCTTATTCCAAGAAAGAGCAGAACCTCCATAATCAACAAAATTCACATTCATAGAACTTTGTTCGAGGTTAACTGTCTGCTGAGCAATACTTACACTATTAGGACTCTCTGTATAATATGTCTTAGTAGCAAGGTCTTCAAGGAACTTTGCAAAATTAGCAATACTTGCCATTGAAGTTGTATTATTACTCTGTGCTTGCATAATTACCTTTGCACACCAAGTATCTTTCCAAGTAAGATTTCTCTGAACCTCAAAAATATCAAACCATACTTTATAGTAAGCGAACAATGGAAGAACTGAAACATTAATATTCTGTGTTCTAAAGTTAGGCTTATAACCACAACCAATAAGAATTTGTCTCAAGTTACGACCTGCACGGAGCAACTTATAACAAGCAAGGTATATCTTACTACCATTTTGGAATACCATTGTATAGTCGGCAGAATCGAAAGTAACTGCAAAATTACCTGCTACATAGGTAGGCTTAAAATTAAGAGTGGCGTTTGAAACGTTATGAGGAAGAACACCTGCAGTATGCATTGTGTTAAACTCAGCAGTACTCAATGGAGTAAGGTCGTCGTAATCCCATCTATGCTCATTATTATCGTTATCATAACCATTAATCTCATACACTGTACACTCTGACCAACTACCTATAAGATAGCGTGAAATTACACTAAGACCAATATAAGGCACGCTATTAGGAATATATGATGAGCCATTCTGTGATGCATAAGGCTGTTCTGAAATGAAACTTTCAAACGGTTCCCAGATAGTACTCATAGGTACAAATTGGTGGAACATATTATAACTTACACGTGCCATAGTAGGGCGAACCATAGGAGCAAGACGAACAAAAGAATTTGCCTGTACTTCAAGTGTCTCGTGTGGAATCATCTCGCGGCACATAAGGGGCTGCACAAAGCCCCAATGGGCTGTAGTTGAGTTATCAAAGGAAAGGTCGAGCACTTCTCTATCACGTACCGACTTACCTACCTTAATATTAGGAATTGAATTTGCCATAGTTAATTATAGTTTTAATTTTTATTCTTTATTTTCTGTAACTGTTTCGACTGATTCGGACTTTTGCTTGTCCTTATAGTCAAGGTCTAACAACTGATTAAAATTTTTTTCACTCAAGTAATCTTTGAGAGCATCAAGTTCAACAGGGTCTGTTGAATCGAGGAGATGACCGACAGGAATTGTTTTAAGGTCAACACCTGCCTTAATTAAATTCTCAAGGGTGTAAATCTCAGAATCGGGCAACTGCTTTTCTATAGTACTCATAGGAGTTTCTTGAAAAACAACCTTCTGAACGATACCACCGTCTTCATTTTCTTCTGAAACAATAGAACGAACTATTTCTGTTCTTTCAATGTTTGCAATCTGTGGAACATAGCCACACTTTTTCTTTCTAATAAATCCCATAGTTTTTTAGTTTTAATTATTATTTTTGTTATAAAATCAAGGCAAACAAGTGCCGAGAATAAGCCATACATTTTAATAGTCTCCTTCATAATGTCTCTTGTTATCTGTCCATTTTTTAATTAAGTTAATTTTTTGGTCGTTAGGCAACTTTAACCATACATCAGTAAGCCTTGAATTAATAGACTTTACTTTTTCCTGTAAATCCTTAATTTGGTCTTCGTGATGAATAAGTGCTTTGAAATTCAACACTACGAAGAAAACCGCAAACGTAATGAATAGGATGTCAATAATAGTTGCAATAGTAGTCATCTTGATTTAGTTTTTATTCTCTTTGTTATTAAATTCTATACCTAACATAGAAGAAGTGAACATAAGCAACTGAGCAATAAACCATAAGACGGTCGAATCTATAATGCCTGTAGGGGGAGTAACAAAACCTGCTACACCGAAGCATATACTACAAATAAATGATGCTATACTAAGCCTATATTTCAACTTTGTTTTCATAGTTAAGTTTTAGTCTTTATATATAAATAGTATTTAGTTTTGAAAAGTTATGTTTTACATAATATTTATTTCAATTTTTTTTGGGAAAATGTGCCATTTCACTTTCTACGAAAGTATCAATAACACTGTGTGACCGTCTGGCGACGGCACACATTACCGTTTGTAGAATTTAAATATCTGTTGTGTTCTTGATAATGTCTTAATATTAAATGCCTGCTGTTTAAGTTCTGCCTTAACTTCACGGAGTTTCTTTTCTTCATCTAATCTTACTTTAAGTCTACGCATAGAGGCTAATTTCTGAATATACTCAAGAATTTCTAATATATGGTCAAAACCTTTAAAACAAGAATGATTGTTATATGAAGCGGAATTTAACTCACATAAATAACTGTCCTTTTTAAGCATAGGTTCATCAGTCCAATCCTGTGAAAGTCTATCTGAAATACTGATTCGACATTTCTCATTATTAATTCTATTCGCATAACGCATAAATTTCTTTTCATCATAAAACACATCTTCAAGGAATATATAATCCGAATCGTCCAAAATAGTCATACCTTTGAATACTTTCTTATATATTGCTAACTGTTCAAACGTGCGTCCATTCATATAATGATTTATAAGTTTTGCTAATGTATTAATATCTTTGTCATAACCAATAGGAATAAACTGTTCTATATCTTTATCTGAAACCTTACTACGAATATTAATTGCTAAAGACTGCATACGGAGGTTTGAAGCACTTTCACGAATTTGAGGTTCAAATATCTGTTGGCTTATATTCTGTCCGAACTCTGTCATTTCTTTAAAACCTGTCTCTTTATCATATCTGAACATAAGTTTATCATAAATGTAACGAGGTATATTAATGTTCTTTGAACCTTCATCCATAAGAATTTGTATTCCTTCAAGGAAAAATTTCTTAGGGTCGTCTGAGTCCTTAATAAAATCTACAAGACCTTTGCCGATACCTTTACTACAGAATTTCTTAGGTAACTTATCTTTGACTGCTTTTAGTCCTATCATACCTTTGCACTCTATGAATGCTTTTACCTTTGGTTGGTCGAAAAATTCTAATGACTTAGTAGTGTACTTTGAAACATAAGACGAATTTTGAGTAATAAGATAAGGATTGACTTTCATACCAAGTTCTTTATTAGCACCAACGATTCCGAATGCCCAATGGTCTTTTATGCGCTGAATAATTTCTTCATCTGAGTATTTGTTATATGTTGCATCAAAAAATAGTAATGCGTGATAATGACCTCTTTTAGTATTGATTTCTCCGTATTCGGAAACCCAAAAGTACTTGAAGCCTTTAGTAATACCTTCTCTTTCAAACTGCTTTCTAAATGAGTTTAAATACCTGTTCTTATCTTGATGATTGAAACAAGGAAAGAAATCTACACGACCATCACCATTACGATAATAATGTTTAGGCATACAACGTTCACTGTAAGTAAAGGTAGGGAAAAATACTCTGCCACCTTTATCATAACAGTCTATTACTTCTTGACGTACACGAAGCCACCATTGATTTTGCATATCCTTACGGCAACCTTCACACTTGCCACAAGGAGAAGTAAACATAGGTTTATCTAAACCAAGTAGGAAACTACGAGTACGATTTACAAATGTATTTGGATGTTCACAAGCCATATTCAATTATTTTTACTTTTTGGTTAGTTTTATTCTTAGATAATCTTATCTTCTTTAATATAGAAGAATATATTAATAGTATATATATAAGTACCATTGAGGACTTTAAGAACACTTTTAGAGTACTTACATAATATTTATCGCGGTTATTAGGTAAATTTTGACAAATTATTAGCGAACTTTGGTATTATTAACACTTTTAACTAAAATATTATCTCGTGTGATACATTTTGCACACGGAATGATAGTTTTTTAATAAGGTATACTTATATGTCAAATTTTGAGAATTCTGTCTAATAATAGACTTTGTAATTATGTTTTACTAATAAATAGTACTGTTTTTGAAAAAATACTCAATAGGAATAATTTTTTTTTGTTTTTTTTTATTTTAACGATTTAGAATGATATTAACTATTTAACCTAAATCGGTTTATACGAAATAAACTTCACTGACATAAATTATGTCGTGAATTAGCATTATTAAATAGGACGTATCCGTCTGCTCGTCTGAGTAAACTCGCAAAATAAAAAAGGTAGGCTTTTATACCTACCTAATTTATCACATATTTTAATAGGAACGAACTCCACCACCTGCACCACTTTTATTTGGTTTAGATTTTTGTTCTTCTTTATCTTTAATCATTTTACCTACAGGGTCAGAAACCAAATTATGAAGTGCCTTATACGGATTATCATAACCATCTGTATCCAACTTTTTAAGTTCAAGATAAAGTTTAGTTGCGGCTACTTTATCGATTCCAATTGCTTCAATGGCTCTTTGAGTCGCTTGCTTATTTTGCAAATCAATTGCACCACTTGCAACAAGAATCTTAAATTGTTCAGTCTGTTGTTTTGTCAATTCAACACGTTCTGTAATCTCATTAATTTGAGCATCATAAACCTCTAAATTTTTAATAGCAACCTTTGCTTGAGCGGCTGACAACTTACCATCTTGATACAACTTATAAACCTGAGCTGCTGCAATCCTATTCTCATTACTCATACGCTGTTCGTTGAAACCTTTCTCCTGCAACCAACGTTCAGAAGCAATCAAAATGTCATTAGTAATTTGTTCATTTTCCTTTTTAATCAAATCAATCTTTGCCTCAATCTCTTCACCTTGTTTACCAAGTAATTTGAGATTCTCTTTGAGAACAGCAATATTTGCATCTTGTTCTTCAAGTGCCTTTTGTACACCTTTGTGAGCATCATCAAACTGTCTCTGTAGATTATCATTAGTAATACCTTGTCCTTTAGCCTGTTCTTCTACAAGTTTAGCCTGTGCCTCTGCTAACTTAGTTGTAGCATTAGCCTGCATAAAAGACGCCATATCCATAGGAGTAGCAAACATATCTGAACCTTTAGACGATGGAGTAGGGGCGGTAAGAGGAGCACTATAATTACCTTCTGAAATCATAGCGGGATTAAGACCTGCATTAAGTAAGGACTGTTTTTGATACTGAGCATTATTAAGCATATTCTGAATGTTCATTTGATTAGTACGGTCTTGTTGATAAGCGAATTGCTTGTTCTGTAGTTTTATATTTCGTTTGGCGAAGATAGCATTAAGTCCTGTACCTATTGCTGACTGTGCTGCAGACGTTGCAGCTGCTTGACCAAACGCTCCAAAATCGAATGCCATAGTTATAATTATTATTAATTTTATTATTAGTATTATTTATAAAAGAAAAGGGAGGGAGAATTTTCTCCTCTCCCTAATCGAGAATTAAACCTTTTCAACTTCTATTGTACCATTATCTGAGCGGTCGAAATCTTCATAAGAAGAAGACATAGAAAGCATAGGAGTAATAGCCTTAACTTCAAAGACATTGTGAATTATGAAATTGTCGGGAACATTATCTGAGAATCCTCTAAATTCCTCATCACCACTGTTATCGAAAATTCGGTCGTAATTACCGAGCCAAGGTTCTCTACCAACGTAACGCCAAGAGGTAGAAGCAACCAAATTTTGAGGGTCGAAATAAGTTACGAATCCGTCTGTTTCATTAACCTTGTGACCTCTTGCAATAGCGATGTTCTTATCCAAGGTATAAGGCAACATATCATCTTTCATAGAACGGAGGGACATATCACCATTAAGGACATTCTGCTTTGTTTTATATTCAGTATAACGAGGAACGAGACCGAATGAATTATTAGCACCGATACCAAGACCATAAGACTCAATAGTATCATCTGTAATTTCACCGATAACTTCGGCTTTCTTCATAACTTGATAACCGACAGCGTCAAACTCTGAGGTGTAGAAATCATAGCGACCAAGATGGAGGACATTTCTGTCAATACCTTGATTGTAATTTCCCTTTGGAACGATACAACCGAGGGTAAACCAATAACCGAAAGTAGAGGCTGTGAATTTCTTCTGTGAACCGCTTCCGCTACCTGTACCTTGACCTGCATAATCACCGAGAGGCATAGAACCTGCATCTGTAGAATTCATAACATCACTAATCTGTACTGAAATGGAATCTGAGCCGATGTAATTTGACTCGTGGGCATCCATATACTTAGCACCATAATGAGCACTGAGATAGTCTGCAATACGTCCACCAATGACATTATTTTTATTAATCATCTTAGTAAGTTTTTCCAAGATGTCAAGACGAGTCTGTCCGATAGCATTGGTAGAATCTATATAAGGAAGATTTCCATCAGCGGGCTTATTCCAAGAAAGAGCAGAACCTCCATAATCAACAAAATTCACATTCATAGAACTTTGTTCGAGGTTAACTGTCTGCTGAGCAATACTTACACTATTAGGACTCTCTGTATAATATGTCTTAGTAGCAAGGTCTTCAAGGAACTTTGCAAAATTAGCAATACTTGCCATTGAAGTTGTATTATTACTCTGTGCTTGCATAATTACCTTTGCACACCAAGTATCTTTCCAAGTAAGATTTCTCTGAACCTCAAAAATATCAAACCATACTTTATAGTAAGCGAACAATGGAAGAACTGAAACATTAATATTCTGTGTTCTAAAGTTAGGCTTATAACCACAACCAATAAGAATTTGTCTCAAGTTACGACCTGCACGGAGCAACTTATAACAAGCAAGGTATATCTTACTACCATTTTGGAATACCATTGTATAGTCGGCAGAATCGAAAGTAACTGCAAAATTACCTGCTACATAGGTAGGCTTAAAATTAAGAGTGGCGTTTGAAACGTTATGAGGAAGAACACCTGCAGTATGCATTGTGTTAAACTCAGCAGTACTCAATGGAGTAAGGTCGTCGTAATCCCATCTATGCTCATTATTATCGTTATCATAACCATTAATCTCATACACTGTACACTCTGACCAACTACCTATAAGATAGCGTGAAATTACACTAAGACCAATATAAGGCACGCTATTAGGAATATATGATGAGCCATTCTGTGATGCATAAGGCTGTTCTGAAATGAAACTTTCAAACGGTTCCCAGATAGTACTCATAGGTACAAATTGGTGGAACATATTATAACTTACACGTGCCATAGTAGGGCGAACCATAGGAGCAAGACGAACAAAAGAATTTGCCTGTACTTCAAGTGTCTCGTGTGGAATCATCTCGCGGCACATAAGGGGCTGCACAAAGCCCCAATGGGCTGTAGTTGAGTTATCAAAGGAAAGGTCGAGCACTTCTCTATCACGTACCGACTTACCTACCTTAATATTAGGAATTGAATTTGCCATAGTTAATTATAGTTTTAATTTTTATTCTTTATTTTCTGTAACTGTTTCGACTGATTCGGACTTTTGCTTGTCCTTATAGTCAAGGTCTAACAACTGATTAAAATTTTTTTCACTCAAGTAATCTTTGAGAGCATCAAGTTCAACAGGGTCTGTTGAATCGAGGAGATGACCGACAGGAATTGTTTTAAGGTCAACACCTGCCTTAATTAAATTCTCAAGGGTGTAAATCTCAGAATCGGGCAACTGCTTTTCTATAGTACTCATAGGAGTTTCTTGAAAAACAACCTTCTGAACGATACCACCGTCTTCATTTTCTTCTGAAACAATAGAACGAACTATTTCTGTTCTTTCAATGTTTGCAATCTGTGGAACATAGCCACACTTTTTCTTTCTAATAAATCCCATAGTTTTTTAGTTTTAATTATTATTTTTGTTATAAAATCAAGGCAAACAAGTGCCGAGAATAAGCCATACATTTTAATAGTCTCCTTCATAATGTCTCTTGTTATCTGTCCATTTTTTAATTAAGTTAATTTTTTGGTCGTTAGGCAACTTTAACCATACATCAGTAAGCCTTGAATTAATAGACTTTACTTTTTCCTGTAAATCCTTAATTTGGTCTTCGTGATGAATAAGTGCTTTGAAATTCAACACTACGAAGAAAACCGCAAACGTAATGAATAGGATGTCAATAATAGTTGCAATAGTAGTCATCTTGATTTAGTTTTTATTCTCTTTGTTATTAAATTCTATACCTAACATAGAAGAAGTGAACATAAGCAACTGAGCAATAAACCATAAGACGGTCGAATCTATAATGCCTGTAGGGGGAGTAACAAAACCTGCTACACCGAAGCATATACTACAAATAAATGATGCTATACTAAGCCTATATTTCAACTTTGTTTTCATAGTTAAGTTTTAGTCTTTATATATAAATAGTATTTAGTTTTGAAAAGTTATGTTTTACATAATATTTATTTCAATTTTTTTTGGGAAAATGTGCCATTTCACTTTCTACGAAAGTATCAATAACACTGTGTGACCGTCTGGCGACGGCACACATTACCGTTTGTAGAATTTAAATATCTGTTGTGTTCTTGATAATGTCTTAATATTAAATGCCTGCTGTTTAAGTTCTGCCTTAACTTCACGGAGTTTCTTTTCTTCATCTAATCTTACTTTAAGTCTACGCATAGAGGCTAATTTCTGAATATACTCAAGAATTTCTAATATATGGTCAAAACCTTTAAAACAAGAATGATTGTTATATGAAGCGGAATTTAACTCACATAAATAACTGTCCTTTTTAAGCATAGGTTCATCAGTCCAATCCTGTGAAAGTCTATCTGAAATACTGATTCGACATTTCTCATTATTAATTCTATTCGCATAACGCATAAATTTCTTTTCATCATAAAACACATCTTCAAGGAATATATAATCCGAATCGTCCAAAATAGTCATACCTTTGAATACTTTCTTATATATTGCTAACTGTTCAAACGTGCGTCCATTCATATAATGATTTATAAGTTTTGCTAATGTATTAATATCTTTGTCATAACCAATAGGAATAAACTGTTCTATATCTTTATCTGAAACCTTACTACGAATATTAATTGCTAAAGACTGCATACGGAGGTTTGAAGCACTTTCACGAATTTGAGGTTCAAATATCTGTTGGCTTATATTCTGTCCGAACTCTGTCATTTCTTTAAAACCTGTCTCTTTATCATATCTGAACATAAGTTTATCATAAATGTAACGAGGTATATTAATGTTCTTTGAACCTTCATCCATAAGAATTTGTATTCCTTCAAGGAAAAATTTCTTAGGGTCGTCTGAGTCCTTAATAAAATCTACAAGACCTTTGCCGATACCTTTACTACAGAATTTCTTAGGTAACTTATCTTTGACTGCTTTTAGTCCTATCATACCTTTGCACTCTATGAATGCTTTTACCTTTGGTTGGTCGAAAAATTCTAATGACTTAGTAGTGTACTTTGAAACATAAGACGAATTTTGAGTAATAAGATAAGGATTGACTTTCATACCAAGTTCTTTATTAGCACCAACGATTCCGAATGCCCAATGGTCTTTTATGCGCTGAATAATTTCTTCATCTGAGTATTTGTTATATGTTGCATCAAAAAATAGTAATGCGTGATAATGACCTCTTTTAGTATTGATTTCTCCGTATTCGGAAACCCAAAAGTACTTGAAGCCTTTAGTAATACCTTCTCTTTCAAACTGCTTTCTAAATGAGTTTAAATACCTGTTCTTATCTTGATGATTGAAACAAGGAAAGAAATCTACACGACCATCACCATTACGATAATAATGTTTAGGCATACAACGTTCACTGTAAGTAAAGGTAGGGAAAAATACTCTGCCACCTTTATCATAACAGTCTATTACTTCTTGACGTACACGAAGCCACCATTGATTTTGCATATCCTTACGGCAACCTTCACACTTGCCACAAGGAGAAGTAAACATAGGTTTATCTAAACCAAGTAGGAAACTACGAGTACGATTTACAAATGTATTTGGATGTTCACAAGCCATATTCAATTATTTTTACTTTTTGGTTAGTTTTATTCTTAGATAATCTTATCTTCTTTAATATAGAAGAATATATTAATAGTATATATATAAGTACCATTGAGGACTTTAAGAACACTTTTAGAGTACTTACATAATATTTATCGCGGTTATTAGGTAAATTTTGACAAATTATTAGCGAACTTTGGTATTATTAACACTTTTAACTAAAATATTATCTCGTGTGATACATTTTGCACACGGAATGATAGTTTTTTAATAAGGTATACTTATATGTCAAATTTTGAGAATTCTGTCTAATAATAGACTTTGTAATTATGTTTTACTAATAAATAGTACTGTTTTTGAAAAAATACTCAATAGGAATAATTTTTTTTTGTTTTTTTTTATTTTAACGATTTAGAATGATATTAACTATTTAACCTAAATCGGTTTATACGAAATAAACTTCACTGACATAAATTATGTCGTGAATTAGCATTATTAAATAGGACGTATCCGTCTGCTCGTCTGAGTAAACTCGCAAAATAAAAAAGGTAGGCTTTTATACCTACCTAATTTATCACATATTTTAATAGGAACGAACTCCACCACCTGCACCACTTTTATTTGGTTTAGATTTTTGTTCTTCTTTATCTTTAATCATTTTACCTACAGGGTCAGAAACCAAATTATGAAGTGCCTTATACGGATTATCATAACCATCTGTATCCAACTTTTTAAGTTCAAGATAAAGTTTAGTTGCGGCTACTTTATCGATTCCAATTGCTTCAATGGCTCTTTGAGTCGCTTGCTTATTTTGCAAATCAATTGCACCACTTGCAACAAGAATCTTAAATTGTTCAGTCTGTTGTTTTGTCAATTCAACACGTTCTGTAATCTCATTAATTTGAGCATCATAAACCTCTAAATTTTTAATAGCAACCTTTGCTTGAGCGGCTGACAACTTACCATCTTGATACAACTTATAAACCTGAGCTGCTGCAATCCTATTCTCATTACTCATACGCTGTTCGTTGAAACCTTTCTCCTGCAACCAACGTTCAGAAGCAATCAAAATGTCATTAGTAATTTGTTCATTTTCCTTTTTAATCAAATCAATCTTTGCCTCAATCTCTTCACCTTGTTTACCAAGTAATTTGAGATTCTCTTTGAGAACAGCAATATTTGCATCTTGTTCTTCAAGTGCCTTTTGTACACCTTTGTGAGCATCATCAAACTGTCTCTGTAGATTATCATTAGTAATACCTTGTCCTTTAGCCTGTTCTTCTACAAGTTTAGCCTGTGCCTCTGCTAACTTAGTTGTAGCATTAGCCTGCATAAAAGACGCCATATCCATAGGAGTAGCAAACATATCTGAACCTTTAGACGATGGAGTAGGGGCGGTAAGAGGAGCACTATAATTACCTTCTGAAATCATAGCGGGATTAAGACCTGCATTAAGTAAGGACTGTTTTTGATACTGAGCATTATTAAGCATATTCTGAATGTTCATTTGATTAGTACGGTCTTGTTGATAAGCGAATTGCTTGTTCTGTAGTTTTATATTTCGTTTGGCGAAGATAGCATTAAGTCCTGTACCTATTGCTGACTGTGCTGCAGACGTTGCAGCTGCTTGACCAAACGCTCCAAAATCGAATGCCATAGTTATAATTATTATTAATTTTATTATTAGTATTATTTATAAAAGAAAAGGGAGGGAGAATTTTCTCCTCTCCCTAATCGAGAATTAAACCTTTTCAACTTCTATTGTACCATTATCTGAGCGGTCGAAATCTTCATAAGAAGAAGACATAGAAAGCATAGGAGTAATAGCCTTAACTTCAAAGACATTGTGAATTATGAAATTGTCGGGAACATTATCTGAGAATCCTCTAAATTCCTCATCACCACTGTTATCGAAAATTCGGTCGTAATTACCGAGCCAAGGTTCTCTACCAACGTAACGCCAAGAGGTAGAAGCAACCAAATTTTGAGGGTCGAAATAAGTTACGAATCCGTCTGTTTCATTAACCTTGTGACCTCTTGCAATAGCGATGTTCTTATCCAAGGTATAAGGCAACATATCATCTTTCATAGAACGGAGGGACATATCACCATTAAGGACATTCTGCTTTGTTTTATATTCAGTATAACGAGGAACGAGACCGAATGAATTATTAGCACCGATACCAAGACCATAAGACTCAATAGTATCATCTGTAATTTCACCGATAACTTCGGCTTTCTTCATAACTTGATAACCGACAGCGTCAAACTCTGAGGTGTAGAAATCATAGCGACCAAGATGGAGGACATTTCTGTCAATACCTTGATTGTAATTTCCCTTTGGAACGATACAACCGAGGGTAAACCAATAACCGAAAGTAGAGGCTGTGAATTTCTTCTGTGAACCGCTTCCGCTACCTGTACCTTGACCTGCATAATCACCGAGAGGCATAGAACCTGCATCTGTAGAATTCATAACATCACTAATCTGTACTGAAATGGAATCTGAGCCGATGTAATTTGACTCGTGGGCATCCATATACTTAGCACCATAATGAGCACTGAGATAGTCTGCAATACGTCCACCAATGACATTATTTTTATTAATCATCTTAGTAAGTTTTTCCAAGATGTCAAGACGAGTCTGTCCGATAGCATTGGTAGAATCTATATAAGGAAGATTTCCATCAGCGGGCTTATTCCAAGAAAGAGCAGAACCTCCATAATCAACAAAATTCACATTCATAGAACTTTGTTCGAGGTTAACTGTCTGCTGAGCAATACTTACACTATTAGGACTCTCTGTATAATATGTCTTAGTAGCAAGGTCTTCAAGGAACTTTGCAAAATTAGCAATACTTGCCATTGAAGTTGTATTATTACTCTGTGCTTGCATAATTACCTTTGCACACCAAGTATCTTTCCAAGTAAGATTTCTCTGAACCTCAAAAATATCAAACCATACTTTATAGTAAGCGAACAATGGAAGAACTGAAACATTAATATTCTGTGTTCTAAAGTTAGGCTTATAACCACAACCAATAAGAATTTGTCTCAAGTTACGACCTGCACGGAGCAACTTATAACAAGCAAGGTATATCTTACTACCATTTTGGAATACCATTGTATAGTCGGCAGAATCGAAAGTAACTGCAAAATTACCTGCTACATAGGTAGGCTTAAAATTAAGAGTGGCGTTTGAAACGTTATGAGGAAGAACACCTGCAGTATGCATTGTGTTAAACTCAGCAGTACTCAATGGAGTAAGGTCGTCGTAATCCCATCTATGCTCATTATTATCGTTATCATAACCATTAATCTCATACACTGTACACTCTGACCAACTACCTATAAGATAGCGTGAAATTACACTAAGACCAATATAAGGCACGCTATTAGGAATATATGATGAGCCATTCTGTGATGCATAAGGCTGTTCTGAAATGAAACTTTCAAACGGTTCCCAGATAGTACTCATAGGTACAAATTGGTGGAACATATTATAACTTACACGTGCCATAGTAGGGCGAACCATAGGAGCAAGACGAACAAAAGAATTTGCCTGTACTTCAAGTGTCTCGTGTGGAATCATCTCGCGGCACATAAGGGGCTGCACAAAGCCCCAATGGGCTGTAGTTGAGTTATCAAAGGAAAGGTCGAGCACTTCTCTATCACGTACCGACTTACCTACCTTAATATTAGGAATTGAATTTGCCATAGTTAATTATAGTTTTAATTTTTATTCTTTATTTTCTGTAACTGTTTCGACTGATTCGGACTTTTGCTTGTCCTTATAGTCAAGGTCTAACAACTGATTAAAATTTTTTTCACTCAAGTAATCTTTGAGAGCATCAAGTTCAACAGGGTCTGTTGAATCGAGGAGATGACCGACAGGAATTGTTTTAAGGTCAACACCTGCCTTAATTAAATTCTCAAGGGTGTAAATCTCAGAATCGGGCAACTGCTTTTCTATAGTACTCATAGGAGTTTCTTGAAAAACAACCTTCTGAACGATACCACCGTCTTCATTTTCTTCTGAAACAATAGAACGAACTATTTCTGTTCTTTCAATGTTTGCAATCTGTGGAACATAGCCACACTTTTTCTTTCTAATAAATCCCATAGTTTTTTAGTTTTAATTATTATTTTTGTTATAAAATCAAGGCAAACAAGTGCCGAGAATAAGCCATACATTTTAATAGTCTCCTTCATAATGTCTCTTGTTATCTGTCCATTTTTTAATTAAGTTAATTTTTTGGTCGTTAGGCAACTTTAACCATACATCAGTAAGCCTTGAATTAATAGACTTTACTTTTTCCTGTAAATCCTTAATTTGGTCTTCGTGATGAATAAGTGCTTTGAAATTCAACACTACGAAGAAAACCGCAAACGTAATGAATAGGATGTCAATAATAGTTGCAATAGTAGTCATCTTGATTTAGTTTTTATTCTCTTTGTTATTAAATTCTATACCTAACATAGAAGAAGTGAACATAAGCAACTGAGCAATAAACCATAAGACGGTCGAATCTATAATGCCTGTAGGGGGAGTAACAAAACCTGCTACACCGAAGCATATACTACAAATAAATGATGCTATACTAAGCCTATATTTCAACTTTGTTTTCATAGTTAAGTTTTAGTCTTTATATATAAATAGTATTTAGTTTTGAAAAGTTATGTTTTACATAATATTTATTTCAATTTTTTTTGGGAAAATGTGCCATTTCACTTTCTACGAAAGTATCAATAACACTGTGTGACCGTCTGGCGACGGCACACATTACCGTTTGTAGAATTTAAATATCTGTTGTGTTCTTGATAATGTCTTAATATTAAATGCCTGCTGTTTAAGTTCTGCCTTAACTTCACGGAGTTTCTTTTCTTCATCTAATCTTACTTTAAGTCTACGCATAGAGGCTAATTTCTGAATATACTCAAGAATTTCTAATATATGGTCAAAACCTTTAAAACAAGAATGATTGTTATATGAAGCGGAATTTAACTCACATAAATAACTGTCCTTTTTAAGCATAGGTTCATCAGTCCAATCCTGTGAAAGTCTATCTGAAATACTGATTCGACATTTCTCATTATTAATTCTATTCGCATAACGCATAAATTTCTTTTCATCATAAAACACATCTTCAAGGAATATATAATCCGAATCGTCCAAAATAGTCATACCTTTGAATACTTTCTTATATATTGCTAACTGTTCAAACGTGCGTCCATTCATATAATGATTTATAAGTTTTGCTAATGTATTAATATCTTTGTCATAACCAATAGGAATAAACTGTTCTATATCTTTATCTGAAACCTTACTACGAATATTAATTGCTAAAGACTGCATACGGAGGTTTGAAGCACTTTCACGAATTTGAGGTTCAAATATCTGTTGGCTTATATTCTGTCCGAACTCTGTCATTTCTTTAAAACCTGTCTCTTTATCATATCTGAACATAAGTTTATCATAAATGTAACGAGGTATATTAATGTTCTTTGAACCTTCATCCATAAGAATTTGTATTCCTTCAAGGAAAAATTTCTTAGGGTCGTCTGAGTCCTTAATAAAATCTACAAGACCTTTGCCGATACCTTTACTACAGAATTTCTTAGGTAACTTATCTTTGACTGCTTTTAGTCCTATCATACCTTTGCACTCTATGAATGCTTTTACCTTTGGTTGGTCGAAAAATTCTAATGACTTAGTAGTGTACTTTGAAACATAAGACGAATTTTGAGTAATAAGATAAGGATTGACTTTCATACCAAGTTCTTTATTAGCACCAACGATTCCGAATGCCCAATGGTCTTTTATGCGCTGAATAATTTCTTCATCTGAGTATTTGTTATATGTTGCATCAAAAAATAGTAATGCGTGATAATGACCTCTTTTAGTATTGATTTCTCCGTATTCGGAAACCCAAAAGTACTTGAAGCCTTTAGTAATACCTTCTCTTTCAAACTGCTTTCTAAATGAGTTTAAATACCTGTTCTTATCTTGATGATTGAAACAAGGAAAGAAATCTACACGACCATCACCATTACGATAATAATGTTTAGGCATACAACGTTCACTGTAAGTAAAGGTAGGGAAAAATACTCTGCCACCTTTATCATAACAGTCTATTACTTCTTGACGTACACGAAGCCACCATTGATTTTGCATATCCTTACGGCAACCTTCACACTTGCCACAAGGAGAAGTAAACATAGGTTTATCTAAACCAAGTAGGAAACTACGAGTACGATTTACAAATGTATTTGGATGTTCACAAGCCATATTCAATTATTTTTACTTTTTGGTTAGTTTTATTCTTAGATAATCTTATCTTCTTTAATATAGAAGAATATATTAATAGTATATATATAAGTACCATTGAGGACTTTAAGAACACTTTTAGAGTACTTACATAATATTTATCGCGGTTATTAGGTAAATTTTGACAAATTATTAGCGAACTTTGGTATTATTAACACTTTTAACTAAAATATTATCTCGTGTGATACATTTTGCACACGGAATGATAGTTTTTTAATAAGGTATACTTATATGTCAAATTTTGAGAATTCTGTCTAATAATAGACTTTGTAATTATGTTTTACTAATAAATAGTACTGTTTTTGAAAAAATACTCAATAGGAATAATTTTTTTTTGTTTTTTTTTATTTTAACGATTTAGAATGATATTAACTATTTAACCTAAATCGGTTTATACGAAATAAACTTCACTGACATAAATTATGTCGTGAATTAGCATTATTAAATAGGACGTATCCGTCTGCTCGTCTGAGTAAACTCGCAAAATAAAAAAGGTAGGCTTTTATACCTACCTAATTTATCACATATTTTAATAGGAACGAACTCCACCACCTGCACCACTTTTATTTGGTTTAGATTTTTGTTCTTCTTTATCTTTAATCATTTTACCTACAGGGTCAGAAACCAAATTATGAAGTGCCTTATACGGATTATCATAACCATCTGTATCCAACTTTTTAAGTTCAAGATAAAGTTTAGTTGCGGCTACTTTATCGATTCCAATTGCTTCAATGGCTCTTTGAGTCGCTTGCTTATTTTGCAAATCAATTGCACCACTTGCAACAAGAATCTTAAATTGTTCAGTCTGTTGTTTTGTCAATTCAACACGTTCTGTAATCTCATTAATTTGAGCATCATAAACCTCTAAATTTTTAATAGCAACCTTTGCTTGAGCGGCTGACAACTTACCATCTTGATACAACTTATAAACCTGAGCTGCTGCAATCCTATTCTCATTACTCATACGCTGTTCGTTGAAACCTTTCTCCTGCAACCAACGTTCAGAAGCAATCAAAATGTCATTAGTAATTTGTTCATTTTCCTTTTTAATCAAATCAATCTTTGCCTCAATCTCTTCACCTTGTTTACCAAGTAATTTGAGATTCTCTTTGAGAACAGCAATATTTGCATCTTGTTCTTCAAGTGCCTTTTGTACACCTTTGTGAGCATCATCAAACTGTCTCTGTAGATTATCATTAGTAATACCTTGTCCTTTAGCCTGTTCTTCTACAAGTTTAGCCTGTGCCTCTGCTAACTTAGTTGTAGCATTAGCCTGCATAAAAGACGC
>CATQJL010000357.1:0-40031 GCA_958299035.1 Cylicocyclus nassatus
AAGCAGTGGTATCAACGCAGAGTACTAGGTATATCTGGTGATGTACAAAAGAGAGAGCAAAGACGTACAAACATAAAAAAAAGCTATTGAAGCTTTAAAAATAGAGTTTGAAGAATTTAAAATTGATGATGATGATATATTAAAAGACAAAAATTATACTTTAGATAAAGTAAAATTTGCAAGGCCTGGTACGTTTTCAGATACTGAAACTGAAAGATCGAGTCAAACTGTATTTGATTTAAGTACATTAAAACTTGATGCTGATAGTATTCTTAGAGGTTTTTCAGAAAGTGGTACTTGGGAAGAAGGCGGTGCATTAGAACAAGATGTTGTTACCAAACTAATTAAAGATTATGTAAATCTTGTAAATGATGAAATGGGTAAATATGTTAAAGAACCTAGAGATGCTCAAGCTGATGCTTTTAGAAATGCATTCGATGAAGCAGGAGATAGAATAAATGGCTTAGGTTCAGAATTTATAGGTGAAGGCCGTGTGAGTAATAAATCTTTAGGTTCTAGTTTATGGAAACTAGAATTATATAATTTTATATTTAAAAAACCATTGATTGTAATGGTAACTTCATGGACTGCTACACCATCAAAAGAAATGTTTGGAACATCACATGTGTATTATGAATTTGATGTTGCTGTAAAATTAGATCAAATAAATTCTGGTCAAACTTGGCATGGTATATTTGGTAATTAGAATTATCTTAATATACTTTTTAATTTATCTGATGATAATTTAGTATTAGTAGCTACTGTTACTTCAAAATCACAATATAAAGGCATACCTATAGAATTGCTTGATGATTTAACCATTTGCATTGAAGGTATAAATGACCAAGATTCTACAACCCAATCTATTTCTGGGTTCATTTTAATATAATCACCAACTTGTAACAAGCATGTAACTTGAGAACGTGATGATGTTGCCAATTGTGTTAATCTATCTTCTATTCCTTGCATAACACCAGCAACGTCATTTAATACAGACCAATTC
This sequence comes from Cylicocyclus nassatus, assembly GCA_958299035.1. Taxonomy (NCBI): domain Eukaryota; kingdom Metazoa; phylum Nematoda; class Chromadorea; order Rhabditida; family Strongylidae; genus Cylicocyclus; species Cylicocyclus nassatus. Next base: position 1,004 of record CATQJL010000357.1, read on the forward strand.
AAACGGCCGTTTTCTTCCATTGAATTTAATTGATTACCAACAGTTTCACCAGCTTGTTTAGCGTTTGTTAATGCTTCTTGTATATTAGTAAATTCAGTTCTAATACTAAAATCTGTTAGTGGTGATGTAATATAAGTTAACCACGGAATTAATGTCAAATATGAAGTAGTATTTGCAAAATTACCTTCAGTATAAGCTCTAAACTTTAATGTAACAGATAAACCAGCACCTTCTTTAGGATATTGCTGTGTCCATTGACCTGTAGCTGGATTTGAATTATATCCTCTTCCACTAAATAATTTGAAAGCTTCTGCTGAAGTAAATTCTTTAATTTTTGATGCTAAGGCTGCACCTGGTCCATCATCCCATGAAACACTATATGAAATAGAATTTACATCATCACAGATACCATGAATTTCATTTATCATTTTTCCATGTATTGATTGAAATTGACTATTAAATAAACCATTCTGTGAAAAACGTAATGAAAAACTACAAGAGCCATATACTGGTGTATTTTTAAAATTAGAAGAATCTTCATCATGATTATAAATTGATAAGCTCATACTAAACTCCTAAAATATTTGTAGAACCATTTTTAGTATTAGCTTCAATTTTATTTAATACATCTAAAATTCTATTAAATACATTTGTACTCATATTATTATCATTTCCAGCAACATTTACATTTACATCAGGTTGAACTGTTTCTGATTGTACTACAGAATCAGTAGTAGTTAATGTAGCATAAGATGTAGTATTTTTATTTTTAGTTTCATTAGTTGCAAACATATTAGATACAAATGCTGCACTATCTTCACCGACAATTACATCTCTTATATCTTCTACATTCTGCTTTACTGATTTCATGAAATCTTTCCATTCATTATCATTATCAGCATTAGCTGCTTTTTTAGGAGTAAATAAACTTACTACAGCAGTAAATCCTAATACTGTCATCAATTTACCAATAGCATTAACTATACTTTCGAAACCTTCTTCTAATACATTTAGTTTTTCTGTTTCCATCATAGTATATAAAGCATTATCTGGACCAGTTTCTTTTTCTTTTTCTTTTTCTTCTGGTTCAGGTGCACCAAATAAACTTAGCAACCATTTAAATGGTGCCATTAATACTGCAAGCACACCACCAATTACTTTAACTACAGAATCAATTAAACCTACAACGAAATCAATTACAGCAGCAATTGGCATAAACACTGCATCTACTAAGTTAGCAAACACATCGAAGATTTTTCCGATTACTTTCATTATTGCGCTGAATATTCTAACTACAATTTTTAATGGTAGTAAAATAAATTTTAAAACAGCACGAATAACAGAAACTAATGGCATAAATACTTCCATTAATGGTTCTAGAATTTCACCTACAATTTCACCAATAGCGCCTAGTAATGTACCTACAGCTTCTAATAAACTACCTACTAAATTAATTACTGGACTTAAAATTGAATATAAATTTTCAAATACTGGTATCAAATGTTTTAGAAGATTTCCTAATAACTTAAATACTACTTTAAATGGAACAATTAATACTTCAAAAATTACACCGACTAATTTAACTATTAGTTTAATTACTTCAGTTAAAAAGTCAAAGACTGGTATAAGAACTGTAAGTACAGTATAAACAGTTTTTCAATATTGCACCTACAGTCGCGAATAAAGGTTCCATTGCTTCAACTATATGTACTAATAACTTTGCTATAGAATCAGCTATACTTTGTAATACAGTTACTATGGCATCTAATACAATTGATATTAGTTTAAATAATGTTGCACCTAATAAACCTACAATGATATATGGCCAGAAAGCCATCATAGCAACACCAATAGCAATCATTACTATTATTTCCATTAATGTTTTAACATAAGGTCCAAAAATATCAATAATAGCTTGGAATACTTCTTTAATAGTACCTATAATTTCTTATAACAATCCAACCTATAAGTTTAACCATTATCAATAACAAACATGCAAAGATCAATACTATAGCAACAACTGCTACAGCAATAAGAATATAAACAGAAATTGATAAAGCTATTTGGAAAGCAACTTTAGCGATTTCTAATGCATGTTGAATAATAGAAGCTAACCATTGGAAAGCTTTGATAGCCATATCTTTAACGAAAGATATAACATCCATTATCATTTTCTTTATATATGTTAACATTCCTGTAGAATGTTCAGTAGCATTAAACACGCTTTTAGTTTTAAATAGTAAGCTAGCACCTTTAAATATAAAATTCATTATATTAGAAGAACCTAACTTAATAAAAGCAATAACAGATACTATAGCTAAACCTATGGCAACTAATTTAGCTTTTACCTTTGCTGATAATTTTGACCACATACCAATAAATAAAGCACCAAAAATTAATACCCATGGCAAAATTTCCATAATGAATGCTGTTACTAACGCAATAGGATTAAATAATGTTTTTAAGATTTTTCCTAATCCGCCCATAAACATCTTCATGTCAAATTTACTATTTTTAGTTTTGGTAGATGCTACTGGTGCTTTTGGTATTAGTTTTAGCTTGTGTTAATGATTTAACTTTATCAGCCTTTATTAAAACTTTGTTCTTTTTCTTGAATAGCTAATGATTTATGAATATCATCTTTTATTGATACTAATGCATTTGTCTGAATTTTTTCAGTATCAATAACTTCAGTAGAAACAGCATTTTGACTTAATGTAGACAATAATGCTGAATTTTCTTTTGCTGATTCTAATGAATTATGATTATCATCTTCTAAATATTTTCAATGACAGCTAACTGTTTACCACTAGCTACTTGTGCTAATTTACGTTCGTCAGAAATTTCATCAATTTTTTCAATTAATTCAGCATAAAATTCATTATCAACATAATGATACATTAGTTCATCATCATGTTGTTCTTTAATTTCTCGTAAAATAAGTGCATTTTGTTTAGCGTTATCAACATTATTTTGTGATAACTTATCTAAAAACAACTTATCCATAGCATTTTGTATTACATTTCCTGCGCCCATAACTTACCTTATCTTATTTATAAGCCATTGGATGATTCCTGGTTTTTCTTCTATATTTGTATCTTTATATCTACGTTTTAGGTTGCATAGATACTGATTCTGTTTCCATAGGCATATTATAATCACAAGTATCTACTTCTACATAATACTTATCTGCTTCTTTTCTTATAGCATTCCTTGTTAATGGACCCATTGATTGACTTACATTATGTGGTTTTTCTTTTACATCATATACGTCATCATCTGCATATAAACGTTTATAATAATCTTGTATACGTTGTTGTTCTTTTAATACTTTATCTTTATGTCGACGAGCTTCGGTTTCTGCTTTTCCTAATGTTCCTGCGTTATTTACAAGTACTGAACAATTTGGACAATAACTTTAACCTGATAAAAGACCATGATAACGAGTTTTTTGTACCACATGTTAAACACTCATCTTCACCAGGTTTCATTATATACTTACGATAATATTCTTCTGCAGTTAAATTATGTTTTGACATATGATGTGATAATAATCGTGATGCTTCTAATTTATTTTTACCAATAAATTCCATATCACAGATTTTACATGATACTGTATATTTGTCACTTTCTTTTACATTTTGTTCAGCATATAAACGACTACAACTAACAGAACAAAAATCTCTATATCCTTCTTTTATCGATCCAAATTTTGTAGGTTTTCCACATTGTTTACATTTACCTTCATTCGGATCTTTCTTTAAATACTTATCATAATATTCGATTTTTGATAAATCATGTTCAAAACGAAGATGCCAACCTAATCGTCTAGGACTAGGTAGTTTAGCACCACAAACTGTACAAACATATTTTAATTCCATTTTCTATTTATATTGTAAACTTTTATTTACAATTGTAATATATTGTAAACTTTATTTTACAATAAAAAGGGTTGACAGATTCCAAAATAATACTTATATTCTACTTGTAAAAATCAAAGAGGTTGAATATGATTATTACTGGTCGTTATAACGGTTATTCACAAGCACTTGACTTAGATAAGATTACTAGAATATATGTCGACAAAGGTTATGTCGATAATGATTATGTTGTCGTAAATGGACTTGGTGATGCAGCTGAACGACTATTTGGTGCATGGGAAATTAACGGCAAAGAACTAGATATTGGTGATGTGACAGATCGCACAGTATTCATGGAGTATGTTGTTAACTATATGGCTTCAAAGAAATAAAATTTTATATTAAGAAGGTTAAATATGTCTAAAGAAGAACTTACTTTGGTTGAACTGTTTGACAAGCATGAAAAGGATTCTATTCCTGGAACTGCATATTTTCAAGCATTGATTGACTTTGCTGAAATTTGTTTCAATACGCCGAAAGCTGAAGGTAAAGAAGTTACAATTGCTGATATTCATTCTTATATTCGTGCAGCATATCGTGTCGGCTTTGAACGTGGTTATAAGGCCGGACGTGAATATGAACAGGAATTAAAGAAGTTAGATAAGGAATAGAACTTATGAATAATCGAGTATACATTGTAGTCGGCCATTTTAAGCATATTGGTAAACAATTCATGGGTACATATTTTTCTAAAGAAAAAGCATTTGAAGCAAAAGAAAAATATGCTTCTTCTGATCGATATAAAAATGTAGAACGATGGGCAGTTGTTGAACAATTTATTCAGGATGCATAGAATATGGTAGATGACTTTGAAGCAAAACAAAAATATCTTGAAACTGAAATTAACATTAAAGAAGACCAAATTAGTGATTTGAATAATATCATAAAGAAATGGAAGCTTAGAGCGTTAAATTATAAAGAAGATTATGATGAAGAATTTGTTAAATTAATGTTTGATATTCCAATTGATAGTTTAATCAAATTAAAACGTGATATGCGGGCGGGAATTGATATGTTGTATGATGCTAAAAATCAGATGATATTTGCAAATAAATTAACTGCCGCCGATTATAAAATCAAATAAGGTATTTATTCAGCAGATAAGTATAGATGGTAAATTATGAATGTAGATGATTTTATAACGTCATTAAAAGAATCTGGAATTGATTGTGATGTAGATAAATATGAATATTTTATTCGACATAGTAATTATGATTATATTTCTATCGAATTAAATCAATTTAAAGATATACCACATCGTACTGTGTTATGTACATATTTTTATAATAACAAAGAAGTAAATATCGCAACAGAACTTGAACCGTATAGGTATGTGCCTGGTGATTCGGATATTGCTTTATATGGCATTTATTTTTGTAGAGTAGCTACAGTTGATAACAATGACGAATTTAAAAGAAGATTAAGTGATCTTAAACAAAAAATTGATAAAGCTGTTGTTGAAATTAAACGAAGAAAAATTTTAAACATAGGAATAGATGAATAATGACTATTGATGAAAAAGATTTATATTGGGCTAAAGAATTAAATAAGCATGATCACAAGATTTTTGAAGTTGAAGTTATCAATACTATTAAGCTTAAATTGATTGAAGTTCTTGGAAATAAATTCTGGAATCTTAAACCGTCATTCCAATCGTATGTATTGCGAGATGGTGGTAAGCGTGCATTGATTGATTTTACATTTGATGCTCTTAATGTTGGATTAGAAGTAGATGAAGGCCATCATAATAATCAAAAAGAAGCTGATGCAAAAAGAGAAATAGATATTTTTGAAGCAATGGCTTCATGTGGTAGATCTAATTTTGAAATTCGCAGAGTAGATGTTACGCACGGATATGAAAAGAAAAAGCACGACATTAATGAATTTTGTGAATTAGTTAAAGCTCGTGTAAAAGAAAATCCTGTATTAAAATGGGATGATGAACCAGGTTATGTAAAATATAAAGTTGGTGACAGTATTAAATTTAAAGATATGTTTGAATTTGTTACTAAATCTGATTTGTTTAATACTTTACTTCATACTACTAAATGGGGCAAAGCAAAACCTGGGCAAAAATCTAAAGTTGAACAAATTTATGAAAAATTTGGTTTAACATGTACAAAATGTTCTATTCAGTCGACTAATCCTGAAAAAGAACTTTCTAAGTTATATCCTAATCAGAAATTTTATATTCGTCGTAAAGATGGTTGGAATTTGAAAGGTGATGCTAATGAAGTAAAAAATCTTTCTAGAGTTTGGTATAATAAATATAGTCCAGATTTTAAAACTATAGATATGTATACAAATGAAGTAGATTATTCTGCCGAAGTTGGTAATAAAAATGAAATTCAACATATCTTCATTGATAAAAATGGATTTGTTGTTTATGTTGGCTCTTATAAAGTAAAAGGTATCTATAAAACAGATGAATGTTTTGATTACAGAAAAAAGAATGTTAAAATGAACTGCTTTATTAGATTAGAAAGAGTTGATGATAAAATAAAAATTAAATAGGAATAATTAATGTCAGCTGATGTACTTAAAACACTTGGAGCATCTAATCATTGCTCAGAAGAAAGAGAAGAAAATGATTTCTACGCAACTAATCCTAAAGACGTAGAACTTCTTTTCTCTGAATGTAATATTCAATTTAATAAAAATATACTTGAACCTTGTGCAGGCCTAGGCCATATCGCCAATGTATTCAAAAACAAAGGTTATAATGTTACTACATGGGATCTAATCCAAAGATCTTATCCATTAGATAAACAACAAGATTTTCTAAATCAAAATGAAAAATTCGATGGTGATATAGTTACTAATCCTCCTTATAATCTTGCTTATGAATTTGTAAATAAATCATTAGATATGATTTCTAATGGAAATAAAGTAGTCATGCTTCTTAAACTTACTTTCCTTGAAGGTAAAAAGAGAAGAAGACTATTTGATACTAAACAATTGAAAAATGTTTATGTATTTACCAATAGAACTGCATGTGCCAAAAATGGTGACGAAAAAGAATTTGATAAAGGTTCTGCTGTTGCTTATGCTTGGTTTGAATGGGAAAAAGGTTATAACGGTTGGCCAACTTTAAAATGGATAAATGGCGATAAGAATTCTGGGATGACTGAATTCTTCGGTTAATCGTAAACATATATTTACATAACTTTAAATGCTCCAGAATAGTTCCTGGAGCATTTTTTATTATTACCATATAATTTATCGCCTAATATATTAAAATAGCCCAGAGAGCGCTTTCTGAGCATTCCTAGACGTCTATATAGGCATTGTTAAGTATACTTATATATTTATGTAAACTTCTTTTTACATATTCCAGGGTTACCAAAGATCCAATATTATGCTATATTTTACTTGTTAAAAAAGAGGTTAAATATGATAGCTTATTTGATTCATCCGAAGGGTCGCTCTGACTGGTGGGTTGCTGCCGACAAGAAATATGAAGTTGCTGTTGGCAACGTAAGGCGTAACTATTCAACTTGCTTCGATGAAAAATATGCTATGCGTTTTGAAAGTGAAGCAGCTGCTCGTGAATTTATTAACACAATGAATGACAACATCGATCGTCTGTGCTCTACTATTGTTGCACGTGACGAATAATGTTTATTAAAGGTTAAATAATGTTGGATCTTCGTAATCGTAGAAAATTATTGGCTGCTAAAGGCTTCGGTGTAGATTCTGGTAAAGAGTATGGAATGTTCATTTGGAATGAACGGTATTATCTATATGATATTTTACTAAAACTGCCAAATGTACCTGAAATTTTAAACACTAAAACTGGTGTACCAGATTTTGATGGAAACTTTGATGGTTTTGTAATTTATGCTGATCAAAGCAAAACTAACTTTTTAGGTGCTGTTCTAGATTACGCATACCAAAAAAAGGATCAAATTTGTATTGAAAGAATATATGTTTATTATCAATATGAATTACAAATAATTGATCCTGATGACGGTAGTATGTTTGCACCTAAAGGATTTCAAGTAATCTTTATTAAAAAGCCAGGATATAGTCCATTAAGTTATACTTTAGATGAAACTGAATTCGATGAAATTATCGATCGATACAAAAATCAAATTAATAAACTTGAAGAACTAAAACTAAAAGTCGCTAAACAAATTAAACTGTGGAGTATTTAAATGAAAATGAATCCATTATCAGTATTAGGTAATATTTTTATTCGAATAATTTTTATTTGCGGTATGCTTCATATCGTTAATGTTACTGATTTTAATTCTTGGCGACATTGGGTAGCAGTTATCATCGGATATGGTTATCTTGGTTCTATTGTTTCTTCTGCTTATCTTGCTAAAGTAAAAGAAGAATTCTATTTGGCAATGTTACAAGATATTAATAAACGTTTGAATACAATAAAGGCTGTAATTAAAGAAGCAAAGGAGAAAAAGTAATGAGTTATTGGTTTGACGTATGTTACGATTATTCATATCATGAATCTATTTTCCGTAATCATTTTAAGGAAAATGTTAAAGACCTTCCTGAAGATGAACTTTCTGAAGAACTTGCAAAACTAGAAAAATTTGACAGATTTGGTGAAGTTCATTCTGAACTTGTTGCCAATAGTGTTGCTTATGTTTTAGCTAAACGTTATGACGAACATAAAAAATTTCTTAAAAAAATATCTTTTATTAATGATGACGTTAAAGATTATTTTAATGAATGTTTAAAGAAGTATCTTTTCATAAACATGATTGAATTATATAATTATTATGAACCAGATTTTAAAGACATTATGCGGGGTGAAACTTGTAAGTCTGATAAAGCTGCTGTTGCACAACTTAAACGAATTGAAGATAGACAAAAATTTTGGCGAAGACTAAAATCTCTATTGCAACATAAGTTTGTAATTACTTCCTTGAAAGGAACCGCTTATGAAAACATCAATACGGATTTGGCTGAAAAGTGGTTGACTAAAGCATCTGCAATTTATCAGAATAAAAATAATGAGCCAATGGATGTACTAGATAATAAGGTAGATAAGTTGGCTAAGATTATTGGTATTTAAACAACATAAGATGAAATGAAAAAGGAGAGCTTCGGCTCTCCTTTTTTTTATTCTTCATGAGTAACTGGTTGCAGCGACATGTTTTCATAATCAAAAGTAACTGCAAAAGTTGCTTCATTTTTTACACCAGTTTCTAGACTTAATGAACCTAAGTTAGTAGGAATACAATCAAAGAATTTCATTTTAGAAACCATTACTTTGTCATTATTTAATAGACAAACTTCGATACAGTCTATTTGGTCTAATCGTAATAATTTTTCGCCTTTAAGAGTTTCTTTACCGATTGGATTACCAGCTCTCATATTCATTAGCCACATCCAGAAGTAATAATAATTCTTACCTTCTTCATCCATTTTAAATTCGAAATTTATTGTTTGTAAATCTCTAGCACCACGTGGATTTGGATGTAATTGTCTTTCATGACCCCATTCTGATGTTAACATAGTAACAGTTAAATCTGGAATGTTAACTGTTTTTATGTAATTATCAAGAATATGTGAATCTAGTTCTAGGCCTGTAAAATCGACCATATTGGAAAATCTTACAATCCATTTGTTTTTATTATAATTGTTAATACTTTGAGTTATACCAGCCATAATTAAACCTCACTAATAAGATAATATTCTAGAATTTTCACCAATTTTTAATAGATTAGCGTACATAGCACCTGTCCAGAAGAAATTCTGTTTTACATCAATTGTATTTTGTGCAATAATAACACCTACGTTATCTTCTGAACTAGTAGTTGCAGCTGCGGTAAAATTATTTTCAGCATATAACCATAATGACATAGTATCTTCAATACCACTATTGTTTGTTAAATTAAAGCCGTTACTAAAGCTAAAATTCTTTGCATATATTCTTACATATTTCATACCTTTAGATTTAGTACAATCATTAATAATTATGTTAACATTTGTATCAAATACAAAATCACCATTAAAGTGATATTCTCCAGGTTCGAATGTAATAGTACAATTGTTACCACCAGTAATACTTCCTAAGTCTAATATATTACCTTTAGCATCAAAATCCATTCGTGGTCTATTAGTTGTTGGATCGATATATCCATCTCTATTTATATCAATACTGCCACTACCTTTATATTCAATACTTTCTTTAGGTAATACAGGTAAATCAGTTAATGCAGAATATGTATAACCACCTATAGCAGAACCGTTTGACTGTTCAACTCTATAATTTGGACCATTTTCAGATGCAGAATTAAAATGTAAAATTGTTGGACATGTGTCATTTATTACAAGTTTACCACCAGTTGTATAAGTTATATTTGTACAATCTTCAAAATTTTCTTCTGGTAATGAATCATTATAATATTGTTTTTTAGGAATTGTTGGAGACCATTGACCTCCATCATTATTATTTAATTTCATCATTGCCACATTTTTATTATCTTCCATGTAATAATCACCATTGCCTGTAATATAAACTTCAGCAGCAATTTCACTATTATTCCATGCACGTAATCCTGTACATATAATATCTTTAATACCAATATAAGCTTTATCTAATGATATAAATCCATTAGTAAATAATACATATTTAGAAAACAAATTATCATATTCATGTGGAATAAATGGTTTATTATTTAATGTCCATTTATGGTTATCACTATTAGAACCATTCATATTATCCCAACCAGCATTATAACCTAAACTAAATTTTATACTACAATCTGTATATTCATCATCTAATGAAATTGATATTTTTGATATATTAAAATTGATATAACCATTACTTACGTAATTTTCAGTATCAAAAGAACTATCTATTATTTCACCAGAATTATTAGAAGTAATCAATTGTAAATTTGATTTAAATTTAGCAATATCAGCTTCTTCTCTAGGATGTTCCCAACACCATACATCAATTAAACGAGTATAACCTTTTACTTCATCTACAGACTCTAAGTATTCAACCATATGTGTTGAATTATTTTCATATTGATAAAATACTTTGTATGTATCACCATTTTCATCTTCAAAATCAATTAAACCTTGTTTATATGGATTCCATACAGTAACTCTAATAAAACCATGATCTTCATCATAATCAGTTTCTGTACTCCATGTTCTTGTCAAAATATGGTCATGATTAGTTATTCTTGATGGATATATAGGTAATATAGTATTATTTTCAATTAATTGTTGTAAATCTTTTGTTACAGTTTCAGACTCATTATTTTTATCATAATAGTAACATAATTGTTCAGACAAATTAGGATTTTTTCCATAATCATCCCAAGTATCTTTTCCCCATTTAGTTCTATCATAATTCATACTACATTGTATATTCAAATCTGTAGTATTTGGTCTTATGACTAAATTTGCTGTAGGTGGAGGTGGAGGTGGAGGTTCAATTTCTGAATTTTGTATTTTTAATTCAAATATAACTTCATTACGAGCAAAGCCACCTTCTGGTTGATTTAAATACTGTCTAAATTTACCATAATACATTGGTGAAATATAAGAACCAAATGGATTAACTTCTATTCTATCAGAATCAATTAATTCGTAAGGTATATTTTTTATTTCAGAAGTTTCATCATCATGAATATAACTAGATACTTCAAAAACTTCAGTACCGCCTTCAGTAATCCATGTAGCTGTAACAGCGCTAACATCAGATACATATAAAGGAGATTTAGTTAATGATTCTCCTCTATCATTAACTGGTCTATTATTAAGATATATGTCACCTACAGTATTATATTTTATATTACTGTATGGTATTTTTTCTGGTTCTTTTATTAACTGATCATTATTATAATCAAAATCTCTACGAATATTATAATTTTCGTTATATAATATTTCTTCAGTTTCTTCATTTAGATTGTATGGTAGTACTCTCTCAATATATGGTGAATATCTAGATTTTATAGTAATTGGATCATCTGATAATCCATTTATATAAATGTCTATTTGACTAGGATTAAAACCAATATGTTCACCTGAACCTAAAGTAGAATAACATTTTGTTAATAATTTTGTTTCAATGGTATTATTATTAACATTGAAAAACATAAAATTATTTTTTGAATTTTCAATAAATGATTCTTCAAGCCAACAAGAATAATCTGGATTGTCTATTTTTGTAAGGCCACAGTTTTCAATTAAATCAGTATAATTATATGTAATGGTAGTACCATCTAAAGAATCAGTAATAATCATGCATGTATTATTATTTAACTTAGAATATATGTCTTCATCACATATAATTTTAGCATAATACGCACTTAATGTAAAATTTTCTTCTACTTCATATTTCATATTAACCTACCATTTCATATCCATATGAAACATTGATTCTTATAACTGCTACTTCATTTGGCATAGAGAAGTTAACAATATTATTGTTATCGTCTAATATATTATCACAGAATGCAGGTTTAACTAAAGCATACAAATCTAAAATTAAACAGCTTAAAGCTTTCCACCATTCTGATTCCATTGAAGTTTTAGATGTAATATGTTTTTTATAATATTTCTCAATAATTTGTGGAATGAAATACATCCAGAATGCTTTTTCTGAAATTGTATTTTCATATTGATTTTGTTGATAACCCATTCTAAAATATGTTTCGGCATGAGTTATAGTTTCATTTCCATAAACAGAGTATGGTAATGGAATAGCTCTATCAGCTTCTTCTATTATAGTACCATTATTAATCCACTTATTTAATAACGTCATAACATTTGTAATTTCACTTTTAGAAAGTTTATATTCATATGTTTTGTTGGTACTGAATGATGATGTAGAATAGAAATCATTTTCTGATGGGACATCAATGAATATTTCTGTAGTACCTTCATATAAATCATTAAACTTTATAATGTCTTGTGGACATATTGTAAAATAATCTTCATCGATAGTTATGCCGTTTACTTTAATTATATAAGTTTCTGTTTTTGATGTTAATGTTTTTAATGACTTATCAGTATAATAACGATTAATCATTTTTATAGTCATTCGTTTATTATCAAAATTTCTAGGATCTACTTCAGAATTATATAAATCACGTAAAGTAACATTGATACTATTAATCCAATTTTTAGTACCAATAGTTTGATTCTGAATTGTTATACTTGGACCATAATTTTTAGCTGATTCAAGATTTGGATTTTGACCCATACTAAATCTACCATAGCTTGTTGTAACACCGGTAATATTAGGATTACCCCAACTATATTTTATAGCACTTGATTTAACTATGTCTGAAACTTTTATATCAACATTAGCTGCTAAAGTATCATCCATATCAGTAAAGAATTTAATTAAATCAGATTTATAAATCTTTTGTGTACTACCATTTCTATTATCTAGATATTCATAAATCTTATTTTCTACTTCAGTTTTATAATCTTGAAGCTTTGTCAAAGGTTTTACTTTAACTTTACCAACTAAATCATAATACTGTACTACAGGTGGCAATGATAAAATTCTACTATTTATTTCCATCTTGTTTTGACAGTTTTCTCTTATAATACGTAGATTCTTTAACCATTGTTCCTGTGGTTCATCATCATATTGTTGATTATAAAATCCTTCAAATGATTTAACCATTTTAACATAATCAGCTATATGATCAAGATATGTATCTGCATAAATTGAGAATGGTTCATCTATATTATCCTTACCAGTTAATACATTTCTTGGACAATAATTACCAGCTTGTTTTGTATACATATGTCCAATGATACTATAGAATACATAATTTTGAATATATTTGTAAATTCTATTTGTTTCATCTTCTACTTCTTGCTGACCAAATACTAATGCTGTTTGAACCTGGAATGGTGAAGACAATCCTCTAAAATAACTTACGAAATCTTGCTTTGTTATAAGTTTATTTCTAGAAGCAAAATATGCTGGAGCATTTATCTTTATATTTTCTTTTGTTTCAAACTCTTCACCAGAATGTATATCAGAATTTATTATGAATTTTACATTATTAGTTACATCTATAATTTCACCAGCATGTTGCAAATATAAATTACAATTTAATTGCATTTCACAACCAGTAGTACCTGTCTGATTTGCTTCTTTACCTGTAGTAGATAAATATCTAACATAGATATTTTCATTTGCTTTAACTAAACCATTATGTGTTAAAGCAGCATTATTACCAAAACGTAATCTAACAGTTTTATCTGGATTAGTTTCCATTAAACATATTTTTAATGGTTCTACTGGGATAGTTTCTAATTGCTGAACCTTTTCACTTAAATATATTGAATTATTTTCAATATCAAAGATATTTTCATCAGCTAATGCTTCTTCTTCAGTTTTACCAATACCTACTTTAGTCCATCCTAATTTTGCTTGATAATTATCTTTATAATATGCAAAAGGATCTCTTCTACCATACCAGTTAGAAAAAGTAGTATCATTTATATCATAAAACTGTCCATTCTTTCCTAATTTATTTAAATTAGCATTACCTAAAATTTCTACAGTTTTTCTTTCGGCTTGGAAACAAGAAATTTTTGTTAAATTTGACGAATTATACATTTGTCTTCCTTGTAATGGAAGATATTGTACATTTTCAGAAGGAACTGCAAAATTCAATACTTTACGCCATGATGTTGAACCACGACCAGCTAAATCTTCTTTACTAAACTTATATGAATATCCAGCGTCTAATATATAATGTCTTCCACTATATACTAAATCTACTACATCTTGATTAAAATGTATTTCATCGCCAGCAGCCAAATTAACAGGCAATGGTCCTTTTAATACTATCTGTAAATCACATTTTGCAGGACATCTACGTCTTGGATTATAACCAAGATTATGACCATGTTTAATAACACTACTATCTAATTTAGCAGTATCTATAAAACCTTCTTCAGCTGTTCTTTGCATATAAAAATTTGTCATGTCCATACAGGCACACATCATTTCCATAAACATCTGATATATTGTTGCTGAAGTTAAATTTTTAAAACGTTCATCAGATTCCAATCTAGCTTTGAAATCATTTAATAATTTTTCGTATGTAATGTTTGTATAATTCATATAAAATCCTTCTTTTCTATTTATAAATATGTATATGACACTGAAGCAAAATTATAACTTATTTTAAATAGAGGTAACTATGAATATAAATTTTTTAAATCCATTTTCTAATCAGTTCTTACAACAAGAACCTGAACATTCATTAGTCAGAAAAACTGAAGCTTCCAGAAATAGCTACGGTTATGGCGAAGACCAAATAGACTGGGGTGCTCTAGTCAATGGATATACAAATGGCGTACAAGACCCAGGTCAACCATTCGAACAATCCAATATTTTATTTGATACTATTTTTGTTAATAAGTATCAAAAAATTATGTGGTACAGAAATATGGCCATGTACCCTCTTGTACAAAAAGCACTAACTATCATGACTGACGAAGCTGTATGCTTCGATGCTACAGGTAATATTGCTAAATTTGAATTAAATGAATCCTTTAAAGACAGATTTACAGATATAGAATTCAATTCTCTTAATACTGAATTCAAATATGTTATCGATTGTGTCATCGGTAAAGATAATATTTGGGATCATTATAAAAAATGGCTTACTGACGGTGAATTATTCTGGGAAATATGCCTAAGTGATAAAGGCGATAAAGTTGTAGGTATCAATACTCTTCCACCTTATTGCATGCTTACCGTATATGATAAAGACTCTGAACTTATCAGAGGCTTCGTTGAAGACATCAATTATATCAAACAAGATGGTGATGCTGAACCAGATATAAAAAGATTCTTACCTGAACAAATCGCTTATTCCAATTATGGTAGAACTTGGGCTAATAGAAACGACATTAGAGGCCACCTAGAACCAGCTATCCGTCCTTTAAACCAATTAAGAAATATAGAAGATGCTTTGACAGTTTATAGAATTACTCGTGCTACTGAAAAACGTCTATTCAATGTTTATTGTGGTCGTATGCCACCTGATAAAGCTGCCGCTTTCGTACAAGAAATTAAAGCTAAATATAGAAAGAACCTAAATCTAGACCCTTCTACAGGTATGATTCTTTCTTCCAAAAACGTCCAAGCAATGACTGAAGACATCTTCGTTCCTAAAGATGACTCTGGAAATGGTACTACTATTGAAACATTCCAAGGCGCTGCTACTTTCAACGGTCAAATCGAAGACCTTTATATGTTCCAAAAACAAGTCATGGATGGTCTAATGATTCCACAAGACAGATGGAAATCTGATGAAGTATCTGGAAAACAATATGCTCAAGGTATAGAAGGTGCTTCTTCTGAAGAAGCAACATTCCAAAGAATGAACAGAAGATTACGTAGAAGATTTGCTGATATTATTACACAGGTATTCATTGCACATCTTAAAGCTCGTAAATATCCTTCTAAATTCTTAGATAAAGCGCTTTATAATATAGATTTAAATCCAGCTACAGATTTCGATAGAATGCGTGATTTAGCTATGGCTGAAAAACGTGGTGGTGTAATTGGTACATTATCACAGTTCTTACCTACAGGTGCTAACATTAAACCAGATGCAGAAGAATTACATCCTCTATTTTCTAAACAATTCTTTATGACAAAGATATTAGGTCTTTCTACTGAAGAAATGTTATTAAATGATGCAATGCTTGAAAGAGAAATTGAAGAAATGAAGAATGCAGCAGAAGCCGCTAAGGAAGAAGGTGGTGAACAAGGTGCCGATGAAGGTGGTGACTTAGGATTCTAATATTGACAGGATTCTATTATAAATAAGATAATAGGAGATTATTATGGATTTTAGAGAAAAATTTGAACAAATAGAAGAAGCTAAGAAAATCTGCCGCGAAGCTGGTTATGAAGTACTTATGGAAGGTATTGATGATTTAGATGATGGTGATTTATTAGATATGGCTTCCACAGTAGCAAATGCTATTGAAATGGGAGATATAGATGCTACTGAATTTGCATTAGCTATTATTGATTATCTTTCTGCAACAAATAAACAGACTTTAGAAAGTTTCTTAGAATCAAACGATTTTATGTAATGGAGACTCTATGAAGAATCTAGCAGAATATATGAAAGAAGAAGTGATGAAAGCCAGTTCATCACAACTAAATGAGAACACATCTCAGTTAGGATATACTGATGTATTTTCGGGTTCTAACTTTATGGGTCCTCATAGACACGATTATTTAATCTGGAATGAATTTGGATATGGATATACCAGTGATGCTATAGCTGATCCTAATGCACATGGTGCTATGGTTGGTGGTCATATTCATCAAATTGTAGATGGTAAAGTTTGGCCTGCTGGTGATGGTCATTCACATACTTTAGATGCACCACTACAAATTGCCCCTGATACAAAAATTGGTGACGTTCGTGATGGCAATGACCAAATAGGCCAAGTAGTTCCAGCAAGCATTATAATGAAATAGGAGATAAATTATGGCACAAAGTGATGCAAATGGAAATATGAACGTATTTACCACAGATATTGTTAACTTGCCTGACTTGGCAAAGAAATATCTGTTCCAGGTAATTATCGAATTCGAAACAGACACTATGCAACAGATAGTACCACAAGATGCTTTTATGTTCCGTGCAAAGTCAGTAACTATTCCACAAAAAGAATTTACTGATATGACTACAGAATATATGGGTTCTAAACTAATTTATCCTGGTAAAGCTAACGTTTCTGGTGATGTAACTATTAACTTTGATGAATTCCAGGATGGTTGGGTATCAAGTACTTTCCATAGATGGCAAAATTTAATTTATAAGCAAGGTTTCCGTGATGACCAAGATGTAGATAATGGTTTAATAACTGGTGGTGCAATGAGTAATTATGCTAGTAGATATTGCGCTACTATCAGAATTGTACTATATACATCTACTCTTAAGGAAAAATTACCGGTTGAATGGAAACTATATAGATGTTGGCCAAAGACTTTCTCATCTGTAGATTTAGGTATGGAAGACGATGGTAAGATCCAGCGTTCTGTAACTCTATCTTATTCTATGTTTGAAGTAGTTCCAACTGGTTCAAAGATTCAATAATAACTCAGCCTTGATTGCGAGTTTTTCCCATAGCTTCGGCTATGGGTTTTTCTTTGCAAAAAATTCAGTTTTTGACCTTATAAATAAGATATGAAAATAAAATATGTGAATTATTTTCTAATATTCGGAGGAATCAAACATGGATAAAATTCTTGAACAACTAGCAACTTTGGGTATCTCCGCAGAACAAATGAATGAAATCAAACAGATTTTCGAAGCTTCTGTAGACGCCAAAGTACAAGTAAAAACTGATGCAATCGCTAAGGAATACGCTAAGAAGGCAGAAGAATTTTGTCAAAAGAAGATCAAAGAAGCTACTGAAAAACACTTTGCTGAAATCGAAGAACAAGCCAATAATTGGTGTGCTGAAATGAAAAAGCAGCTACAAGAAGAAGCAAATAAGAAAGTTGCTGAATATTCCAAGTCTTTGGAAGAAGCATCTGAACAGTATGTCTTTGAAACTCTTGACAAGATGTGCCAAGAAAAGTATGGCGAAGAACTTCAGATGATTGAAGAAAAAGTTATTACTGGCTTAGACAAGTATCTAGAATATACTATTAAGGATAAGATTGGTCCAAAATTGATTCAGAAAACCGCTTTAAGTGAAATGTATGAACCTATTATTAAGGGTGTTCAATCTCTATTTGAAGAACAATACATTCCATTAGATAAAACTGGTGCAAAGAAGGTTCGCGAATTGAAGTCTGAAAATGCAGAACTTCAGAAAACCTTAAAGAAACAATTGTCTGAAAACCTACGTCTAGCTGAAGTAGCTGAAGTAAATTCTAAGAAAGCTCTTATCGCTGAAAAGACTGAAGGTATGACTCTACGTCAAAAGGCAAAAGTCCAGAAATTCTTTGAAAGCAAGACTTTTTCTGAAACAAAAAGCGACATCGATAACTATGTAGAAATGCTAGATGAACAGGCTGACCAGTACAGAGCATTGCAAGCTGACAGACAAAGATTATTCGAAAAAGCTCAGCGTGCACCTCGTAAGTCTTTCTCTAGAGAAGACTCAACTAACTTTGTAAATGAAGGATTAAAGAAGCAAAGAGTCAAATCTTGGTCTGAAGAACAGCTTGAGAGAACTTCACGCTTCTGTGATGAAGATTAGTTTGCAAAAACTAATTTGAATAAATTATAAATAAGATAAGTAAATAATTAAAAATTTATTTATAGGAGAAAAACAAATGAAAATTAGTCAAGCACAAGCAAGTGTATTGGATAAATGGAATAAGGCACCAGGTTCCTTATCTGTTTCTTCAATTAAAGACGCAAACGTTCGTATGAACACTGCACGTTTGCTAGAAAACCAGAATAAGGGTAACCTTGCAGACAATCTTCTAACCGAAGACTTCTCTCAGGGTGTTGGCGCTCCACTAGGTCTAGACCAGGGTATTCCACACGGTGGTGACGCAAAGGGTGTATTTGCACCAATCTCTATGGCATTAGTACGTAGAGTATTCCCACAGTTATTCGCAAACGTATTAGTTGGCGTTCAGCCTCTAAACGGTCCAGTAGGTTTAGCATTCGCACTACGTTACATCTATAAGACAAACGACCCAACTCAGTTGGTTGAAGCTGCATGGAAGGCAGTTCCTCGTTTCTCTGGCTTCTCTGGTTCTACACAGAACACTGAAGGTGCATGGGATGCAGGTACCGGTGTTGATACTCAGTCTGGCGAAGGTTGGAAGATCCAAGGCCAGGGCGACAGAAAGATGCCAGAATTAGGTTTAATGCTTTCTCGTCAGTCTATCGTTGCAAAGACTCGTAAGTTAGCTGCTTCTTTCTCTCTAGAATCTGCTGCTGACATCAAGGCTATGCAGGGTATCGAAATGATGTCTGAAATGATTAACGTTCTTCAGGCTGAAATGACTGCAGAAATGGACCGTGAAACTATCGGTCGTTGTAAGTCTCTATGCACACCTAAGATCTATAACAAGGCTGATGCTGATCCTACTAAGTATGACGGTATCATCGGTCGTTGGTCTCAGGAAAGATATTCTAACATCGTTACTCAGATCATGAAGGCTGCTAACGATATTCGTACCGCTACTCGTAGAGGTGCTGCAAACATCGCTGTTGTATCTCCAGATATGGCAACAATCCTACAGTCCGCTGCTCCATTCTTCAACAAGATCCAGCACGACGTAAACGGTTCTGCAGTTACTCCAGAAATCGGTACTCTAAATAATTCCATCAAGGTTTACTGTGACCAGTATGCAGTATCTGAAGACGGAACAACAGATAACGGCGAAGTATTGCTAGCTTATAAGGGTAGTTCTCTATCTGATGCTGGTGTAGTATTCTGCCCATATGTAACCGGTGTTGTTAACCAGGCTATCGACCCAGATGACTTCTCTCCAAGAGTTGGCATTATGTCTCGTTACGGTTTCGCAACTAACATGTTAGGCGCTGAAAACTACTATCGTCTATTGAAGTTCAATGGTCTATTTGCTAACCAGATGGAAG
Source organism: Cylicocyclus nassatus (assembly GCA_958299035.1). Taxonomy (NCBI): domain Eukaryota; kingdom Metazoa; phylum Nematoda; class Chromadorea; order Rhabditida; family Strongylidae; genus Cylicocyclus; species Cylicocyclus nassatus. The sequence continues at coordinate 21,486 of CATQJL010000357.1, forward strand.
AAGATCTAGTTTGGTAATTTAAGGAGGAAATAGATTATGGCATTAGATTATAAATCATTACAAAATCCTGATCAGTTTGGTCTAGGTAACGATTACATGCAGGATGAAACTTACATTGTTCCATCTGCTGTAAATAAGGCTGGTAAAGTAGTTTCTACATACCGTGATGGTATCTATACTAAGTTACAGCAAGACGTTAAGGACCCTGAAGGTTTAAATAAGCGTATCGTTGTTGTTCCACAAGAAAAATGGACCACTAAGCCAGATAATATCACTGATGCTCAGTGGGCATCTCTATCAGGCGAAACTGATGGTAAGGAATTATTTACAGCTGAATATGCAAGTGGTTCCGCATTTGGTTATCCATTTGGTCAGACCCCAGAAACATATTACACTGAAGAAGTTGCTGACAAGGCTCCAACTGGCGTAGATGTTGCTGACTTCCGTAAGACTCTTATTGAAGATGAAGCTACTGACGCAGAAGAAGCTAAGTACGACGACGATAAGAAGCGTAAGTAATCTTTAATTAGATTAAAAACATTTAAAAAGGATCAATCGTAAGATTGGTCCTTTTTTTATAAATAGTTTATGGATAAGATTATAAAAGATTTAGAAACTTATGGTCTTAAGCTTCAACAAGACAGCCAAGAAGTCGGTATTATGTTTGGTTATGGTGATGAAATCTTTGGTTATGTTGTAAATGAAACTCATACTGTAAGAATTCATTATAGAGAACATGGAAAAGCACCATTAATTGATAGTTTCTTCTATGATAAAAAGAAATTCAAAATTACTATGGACCATTTAATGGAAGCTTATAATTCTAATCTTAAATATAGAAAGATTCTTAAAATAAAAAATATATGTAAAGAAGAAATTGATGAATAAAAAAGAGGCAGACCCAATTGTCTGCCTCTTTTCCTCTTTTATTGCCGTATACTATATTTATAATTTTTATAATTGAATTTTTGTAGTCATCTGTGGGAATTCCTGTTCAATATAATACTTCTTACGTTCTTCCCAATGATCCATCAAATAATTAGTCTTCAAATTACCACGTGGTGTTGTATAACTCAAATCATCTATTATATCATATAATATAACATGTGACTTACTATTATGCTTTCTCAATCCACGACCAATACTCTGTAATACTTTAATCTTAGACTTAGAATTAGAATAAAGAATTACTTCATGTAACTTTGGAATATTAACACCTGTACTCATTGTTCCAAATGTTGCCAATAATATAGTTCCATCTTCTTCTTCAAGTCCAGTTCTAATTGCTTCTCTTTTCTTGGCACTTACAGAGCCATTTATTATGCTTACTTTACGATCGCTCCAGGATGCGCTCAGATAGTCCTGGATAGCTTTTAAATGTTCATTATGGTTTACTAGCAATAATATGTTATGCGATGCTGGAGTATGCTCCAGGATTAGATCTAGCGCTTTATTTCTATCAGGATATTCTTCAACATACCTTACTTCATCTGGATATGCCAAATTTTTATGAGTCTTAACGAATTCAATAGGATATTTGACTAATATATTCGCAATAGTAATCTTAGTCAATAAACCTCTATCTATCAAATCCTTACTTCTCAACTCAAAGATAACTTCACCCAATACAGACTTTATCAATAAATTATCAGCTGGTGATGTAGGTAATGTACCAGTTGTTCCTAACTTATATACTGCATTATCACATTGCATCAAGATTTTCTTCAATACATCTGCCTTACTTTGATGACATTCATCAACAATAACTGTTTCATAACGTTGGAAGAATTCTCTATCTTTCTTCATTACTGACTGCCATGTAGTAATCAATACAGGTTTTGTATAATCAATCTTGTATACGTTTGGTTTTTTAGATTTTGATTTTGAAGTTATTTCACCATATAATAATTGTACATCAACTTCTATATTATTCCAACCATAAGATTTAAAATCAGTATACATCTGTTCAACAAGAGTAACGTTAGGTACAATTAACATTGTTTGTGTTTTCTTTTTAGATAGTAATGACTTAATTATATTAAAAATCATTAAAGACTTACCACTAGAAGTACAACTTAATAATATACCTTTCTTAGCAGTCAATGCTTTCTTAATAGCATCTAATTGATAATCTCTACATGGATATGGTGCATTTACCATATTTTCTTTAATTTGTTCATCAAACCATGTATCTACAGAATTATCAAATAATTCATCAAATCCTTCCATTGCTACACTATAACCAGATTCTTTACAAAATCTTACAGTTTCAGCTAACATACCAATAGGCATTTTATGTGTACCAGGAGAATATACTCTTGTTTTACCATCCCATAAATGCATTTTATATCTAGGATTAAATAGATAACCTTCTGCTAATGCATAAAATCTTTGATCATTATATATTTCTGAACTTATGTCTGAGTTACAATCTACTACAAACATTGATTCATTCACTTTCTTTAATAAAACATCAGACATTATTTTAACCTCTTATATTCAAATATAATAAATTTTATGAAAAAGAGTGACTATTGGTCACTCTTTCTTTCTAATTATTTATTAGTCATAAAATAAGTCTTCTGGTAATTCTTCAAAATGTTTATCTATTATACTTGTATATGCTTTATCCCAATCGAATTCTTGATATTCCCATGTTAACATAAGTTTTCTATCATCATTACGTTTCCATGAATGTGGAGTAGGTGCTAATCTACATGGTGTCATCTTAAATAAACATCTTATCTGATTAAAATTATCATCCAATATACCCATAAAAAATAGATAATAATCTTCCAATGGTAATGGGTACATACAATGTGGTGGAAAGATTCTTAAATCAGCTAACCATTTACATAAACCAGGACCACCTTCAATTGATGTACCATAAGCTGACCATGGATCTTTCATATGTGTTTCATACATATAAGAAACTGCATACTCATCACACATATCATCGTCATCTAATGTCATTATAGGAACTTCTGGATATTTAGCATTTATTGGATCATATTTCTTTAATGGTTTAGTATTTTCCCATGTCCATAAGATTTCAAAATCATCAGATTCATAAGCTTGTAATCTATCAGGAACATGTTTAGCTAATTCTAATTCTGATAAACATACAACTATTTTATAAGTATAAGGTGTTTTCTGATTTAATAATCTATCTAAACATTCATAAAAAGCATCATGATTTATTCTACCAGCCCAATTAGTTATACCTATTATCAAATCATAATAATCTAATTTCCAACAAATATCATTAGCATATAACCAATTGATGTATTCTTTATTATAATCATCACTGCCAATTTCTAGATTTGTATTAAATTCAACAGTATATGGTATATAATTTTCTTCTGATAATTTTTTACGCCATCTATCAGATGTTCCTATTGGAAATGAATCACCAAAATAATACATATCAGTACCAATACAAGTACCCCTATATTTATTCATTTCATTCAAATTTAAATTATTTTGTAATAAACAATTTTCATGTAAAATCATCACATTTTCAGAATGATTTTTTATCATCCAATCATATGGGTCTTGTACATTATCATGTTTTTCTAAATTATCAACTATATTGTATAGCATATCTTCAGATTTGGCAAATAAATGAATTTTATAATCATTGCCAAAATTCTTACGTATACTCTTTATAAGATAATATAGTTGTTGATGATTTCCTTCACTAATAATCCCTACTGTAATCATTATCAAATTCCTTACTATAATTATCTCTTAACCACTTCACCATTATATGTCTACGATAATGTAATGTAGCCAATACTGTACTATTATACTTATCAAAATTTTCAGGTAAACATTGTAATTTATTACTAATTTTTAATTGTTCTATTTTACATTTTTGTTTTAAACATTCTTCTCTAAATTCATCAAAATTTGTAAACTTAATACCTTTTTCACGCATTAACTTTAAATTAAAAATTCTTAAATAATCACCATATTCATTCATAATACAAGTATCATTAAAGAATATACTTTTTACCATTTTAGCTTTACTATTAAAGATAAACAAATAATCAGCTGTAGAATTCTCTATCAAATACTTTACACTCTGTTGATATAAGTAAAAACCATAAGGTTTTTCATCTCTCTTAGGTATAATTCTTGTAAATTCTTTATCTGAAGTATTATCCTTATAGACTAACTTATCACGTAAATCTTTATGAATAAATTTAGACCAATGATCTGCCCACATATAATAAACTTCTTTATTACTATTATCCAATACAGTAACCTTATTTGGTATTTTTAACATTCTATAATAAATACCATTTACATTTTCTATACACATTTCTGGTATATTAAAGTTTATTATACCTACATCAACTGTACTCTTAAATACATTTTCACAATTTACATCATCACTTTCAAATACACTATATTCAGGATATGTCTTTAACCATCTTTCTAATATATCAGGATGCAATTTAAGATACTTATATAATACCATATCTGTATTATTCTTTACATATCCTTTATAATTTATTCCTAAATTCCATATATCATATTCATTATTGAAAGAATATATTGTTAAAAATACTTCCCAATTATTATTGAATTCATATTTAAGTTTATCTATATCAAAAGTATCTTCAATTACAAAACTAGGTATAAATATATCTTCAGTAATCATATTCTTACTGTCTATATCATCTTTCATTCTTTCATTAAATAAATCACTACCATCATTTGTATTAAACAATACTATACTATCATCATAAACTCTTCTTTTATGATATACATCTTTACTTAAATTAAGTATCAATCTTTCTTGTTTTAATTCTAATGCTTTTTCTATAGTAATACTATCATAATCATAATTTTCATCAAATATAAAAACATTATCATGACTATGTCTTGGATATATCTTTAAATGATTAAATTTACTATATGTATCTGACCATTTTATTATTATCTTATCACTAAAATAATCTAAGATCCATTGAAAATTATATTCTAAATCATTAATTCCATCTGGATAATCTTCTTTATTCAAATGTACATATAAACCATCCAATGGTACTGTCTGATTATCCAATAAATTAAAAAGAGCCAATTCCTTATTGGTATTCGATTTTCTTATAACAATGGAACCTATATTGTTATTTTTTTCTTTAATACTATTATGTTGTTTCTTATTAGGAAACTTAATAGATTCCATTAATTGTTTTAATCTTTCATGCACATATTCACTAAACATATATTAACCTATATTTTTAATAATTTATATTGATGTTCTTAAAGAACATCTCAAGAACATCAAGATGTTCTTGATAATCATATATTATTTATTATCTATATAGATGTTTTCATTGGAAAGGAACAGGAGACTATAAGCCTATGGAGACTTATAGTATTAATCGATTTCATTGTATAAGATGAACTATCGACATATAAGGAGATTTACTTATTGACTTTACCCTGGTGGTCTTCCTGTACAGGGACTTGTTCACTTCAAAATAACAAAGCAAAGTTTTCTATTCAATAACACTCAAGACGGCATATAAAAGATTTGTTAAGTCTTTTTCACTACTTACTTCTAAGCTTTTGGTTGGAGATCAGGTTAGCCTGGGATGCAAGTTACACTACAAGTTTGTTGACCCTAGTATCGCTTCTTTTGGTTTTATCCAAATAGTCATGCAGGTTGAGTATGCATGGACATCACTTCTATGGTAGATTTTTTAAATATCCAACGGTATTCAAGGGAAATTATAAACCTTTTTTACTCTATTTATAAATAGAGACACTACAATTTTTGCATAATATAAAAAAGACCTTGAATTTTGGTTCAAGGTCTTATATAATTTTATCCAAATTATTTTCTGATTCTTCTAGTAAAACAATGATTTTTGATCATTCCATTATTTGAATCATACCATATTTGTAAAGTAACTGTATGATTATTTGGATCTTTTTCCATATAAGTTTTGTCTCTGTATATATGTACTGGTACCCAATATTCTATGGTATCTAATGCTTTATTTAAAATTGTATCAGTATCATTATTAAAATTTTCAAATATAATAGTCATTAATGGACTACCAAAACTTAAATTAAATAAACGTTCTAGTGGTTCTGTAACTAATACAGCTTCTATTGATTGATCAAGTGCTTGCCAATCCCAAATTTCTTTACGTTTAAATTCACCATCCAAATCATAATATTCAGATTGTACTTTTATTGTTTCTATTCGATTAAAGTCTGGATTTTTTTCTAATGGTAACATACTATATTTATAAAAAAGCTATAGGAGAAAAATCCTATAGCCTTTTGTTTTAAATGTTTAAATTTTATTAGTTTGTGTTAGATACTTTAGTATTTACTAGAGTAATACCAATATTTCTCATAAGTTCAGTAAGAGTCTTAGCATAAGATTCTTCGATCTTGTCACGAATAATCTTTTCATAAGCTTGCTGTTCAGAATCAGATTCAAACATATCATAAGTTACATATTCTTTCATAGCAAAGTATACGATAGCTTTACCAATGTCTTCACCTAATTTCTTTAAGCCTTCTTTTGGATCATCCTTAATATAACTTGAAACTACAGATTGGATAGAGCCAGTTGGCTTTTCTGCAGTAAGTTCAGCTTGAGCTTCTCTCTTGCCAGCTTCTTGAGCGTCCAATTCTTCTTGTAATTGCTTTCTTTTAGCTAAATATGATTTAAAGTCTTCCATATTATTATCTCCTATACATTATTTATAATGATTAGATTCCAGAAGCGTATTCTTCTTCTTGCCACATAAGTAATTGTTCAGCAACTTCTGTAGGACCCATACCATTATCAAATAAGTCATTAATGGCATCAGCATAGTGAGTCATTAACATAGCGATTTCATTAGCATCACAACCTTGTGCGCCTAGTTCATCTTCTAGTTCGATAAAGCAGTCACCAGATTCGCAGTCTCCGCATTCATTGATAGTATAACCATTTCTTTGTAGTAAATCAATAGATTCTTTTAGAGAAGGTTTCTTACACATTTTGGAATAGTTTCCTGTAAATTTATTTCTGTTGTCAGTCATTTTGGCAGCGCCAGTATTAACTTTTGCGGATTTTTCAGCTTCAGCTTTGGTCTTATAACTTCTTAAAATCTTTGATGGATCTTTAGGATCCATGATACCCCAGCGGATTTCGAATCCGTCTTTTGTTTTCTTTTTGTATTTAATAACTTGTCCAATCATTAGGTTCTCCTAGAGTAAATTTATCTTATATTCTATTTATAAATAAAGTATGGATAATAATAATGACATTTTATATCAAGCCGCTATGTTAACTGATGATAACATGGTATGTGATAGTGAAATGAATGAATCAATTTACACAGTATGGGTATATAGAAATGGCAAGAAGGTTAAAAAGTTTAAATCAACAAAAGCTCCACAATATAAGATACAAGTCGATTCAGAGACAGGAAAACCAAAAGAAGTTAGAATTGGAGCTCGCGAAAGAAAGGCGATGCAAATTAGAAACAGACGCGGAGCTATCAAACGAAGAGCTAAATCTGATGTTATCAACAAAAAAAGAGAGCGTTCTCTCAGAGTTGGCTACGGCAGTGGAAAAGGTTATCACGACAAACCAACCCAAGTCAACTACAGACGAAGCAAAGGCGAAGTAGTAGCTTCTGATGAAAAGGCTAAAGAGCAAAATGGTAAAGGTATAATTGCATCTGTTGCAGATTTTCTAAAGAAAAATGCAACAAAGTTAATTCATCCTGCAAAGAAGAAATTAAAAGAACAGTATTTGTTTGAATCTCCGTGGATTGAATTTACAGATGATATAGCATGGGATTTTTGTTCAGAAGCAGGTTGGGAAAATGGTCGTTGGTTATTACAGTTAATAAACATCTATGATAGAATAGCTCAGAAGAGTTTACGTTCTGATAGAAATGATGATATGCAGTATTTAAGATTAGTGAGTGTACCAGATGAAACAATTACTAAAGCATTATTACGAGACTTTGCGTTTTGCAATATGGCTCATCATTCTTTCTATGATTTGTCTGATGAAGAACAAGAAGCTATAAAGAATGTAGTACCTTATGAAGTTTATGATATGTTAGTGAATGGTGCAAAATGGAAGTAAGAAAAGAACAATTGAATATATTGCTTCATGCAATGAAGGATGTAGTACAAACTAAGAATTGTCCTGATTGGGTTGCCGCTAAATTAAATAAGGCAGTAAAAGAAGCAAAAGAGTTTAAAGTACAAGAAGAACCAACCGCAGATTTAATGGAATATATTCCAGTAGAAGTTGGTGGATTATGTCAATCAAATGTTGCAAATGATCCATGTACATATAAAGTTTTGGAAGAATCTGATACAGTACAGGGTGTTAGGCTATTCCATATTCAAATAATGAAAGGAAATAAACAGAATCCACCTGGAACTATAATACATAATGTTCCTATGGATAGACTAATAGGAGTTAAAAATGTCTAAACATGTAAGTCGTAAACAACAAAAAGTTTTATGGAAAGAAGCTTTTGAAAAACGTGCAAAAAATGTATCAGAAATATCTAAGCAAAAAGGTTTAAGAACTGCTGAAAAGATCGTTAAAAAAATAAATGAATCTAAAACACAGGTTAAACCTATTCCAGCAGCACAACCACCTAAAAAAAGAGAAATAATAACAAGAGTTCCAAAACGTCCTGCAATTGCAGTTAACAATAAATTAGATGAATTTGAAAAAGAATATCAGGCATTTATTGCTAATTTAAAAGCTGAACAGGCTAAAAAACAAGAAACAAAGATTAAAGAAGAGGTTAAGAAACCTATTGTAGTAGAAGTTCCAAAGGTTGAACCTGAAGTAGTTGAAGAACCAATTCTTCAACCAGAACAGTCTTATGTTGAAACAGAAGTATTAGAAACAGTAGAACCAATTACAGTAGAAGTTGTTGAAGAAACACCAGTAATAGAAGAAACTGTTCCTGTAGTAGAAGAAACTCCAGTTATACCTTCAGAACAATCTGATGATGAAACTAAAAAGACTAAAAAGAAAAGAAAGTCTAGAAAAAAGAATGTAGAAGAAACTACTGAAGAATAAGAATTCTTGGAAAAACTTTATAAAAGATACAGAGCAATCTGTATCTTTTTATTATATTTTAAAATTATGTTAACATTTATATATTCTTTTAATGATGGTTTAAAATTTAATATAGATTCTGATATAGTAGATGCTTTTAAAAGGAAAGACTTTACTGAAATTATGAATGAAAAGAAATCTAATATAGTTTTCATGCCTTTAAACATACAAACATTTAAAAAAGTATTTGCTCCAGAATTTAAGTTAATAAATATAGAGACAGTTGGAAATAAAACAATTGCATATTTTAAATTAAGTGAAGATTATAAAAAGTGAATGAGGTAGATATGATTACAGAAGTTGATAATGAATTATTTAAGGAACAGAAAAAGTCTCAGACATCAGCTGCTCCAGTTAATATGTATCAGGTAGAATTGATTGCTGATGATATTGACCAGTCTTTATCTGATAAGATTAGATTACATTGTACAAGTGTAAATACTCCAGCATTTATGCCTAATTATGATGAGGAAATTACATGTAATCCAGAATTTCAGTTAAAGTTTACAGAATTTGAGGATTATGCTAAGTATGCATATTTCTTGTCAAAGATTACAGCATTACATAAGAATGGTAAGGAAAATGTAAGCTTACCAACATTGAAGATTACCGCATGTAATAAGGCAGGTATTCCAGTATTGATGTGGACTATTCCTGATTGTGAAATTTTGGAATTATCAGGATTGGAATTTTATAAGAGTAATGTTGACCCAGTAAAGTTTACAGTATCATTGAAGGGTAAACGTTGTGATGTGGAGATGTGTAGAGCATGGCACAAAAGTATATAGATATAAAGTTTGTGAATGAGTCTTCAAAGGAAATTCCAGAAGAAGTAATTAAAATGACTCAAGAACCAGGTTTTGCATTTAATGATGTATATACTGAATTAGAAGCATGGAATTTAAAAGCAAAGTCTGTAGAGATAGAATGTTTAGATGAATGTTGTAATAAGTCTAGATTGACTATTACAATTGGAGATAGATAATGAGTGATTTGACTATTGTTATATGTTCATATAAAGCAACAAAAGAATTTGAATTATGTTTACATCAGTTAGGATTCTATGGTATTAAGAATAATGATTTGTTGATATATGAGAATTCACCAGAGTATTATTCAGAAAATAGAGAAATGCTTAAGAAATATGGTATTAAGTATATTGATAATCCAGGTGGTACCCATGTAGAAACTATGAATAGAGCATTAAAAGAAGTAAAAACTAAGTATGCTTTATTATTAGATTCAGATTGCTTTGTGTTTGAAAATCCTAAAGTTATATTAGAATTTGTTAAAGAACATAAGTTACAATTATATGGTGATATATGTGGTGATCGAGGTGGTTATCATATTCATAAGAGAGTACATCCTTGGTATTGTTTTGTAGATGTAAATTTTATTAAGAAGTATAATATACCATTTACAGATATGGAACGTATTAAGGCTAGTGGTTCAGAATCATTTGTAGAATCTGCACGATTAGCAGAACAGAGAGATCCACGTGGTTATTATTATGATGCAGGTTCATCAATGTTTGAAGATGTAGCAAAAAATTTTGGTGCTATTGGTGATGTTGGTGATATGAAACCTTATGTACATAAAGAAGGTTCATCTTGGTATATGGAATATGGACATCAAGGTTTTATTCAGTTTGGTTTACAAAGAAATAGATGGTTTGAACAATTCCATCGTCAGGTTTGGAAAAGTGAAGATGTAATATATTCTATAGGTAAATAATGTCAAGTGAATTAGTATTATTAACAAAAACAAAATATGAAGCTGACATTATTTCTTGGGTTGAACATCATTTAGCATGTGGTTTTGATCATATACTAATTTTTGATAATGAATCCTGTACTGATTTAAGTAAGCTTCTATCAAAATATAATAAAGTACAAGTAGTTCCAGTTAAAGGTTGGCCTAATCAATTAGGATTATATCAAAAGGCTAGAGAAAAATGTCCTTATGATTGGCAACTATTTATTGATGATGATGAATTTTTAGATTTTGATAAATCAGAATGGAAAGATGTAAATACATTTTTAAATAGCATTCCATCATATATAAGTCAATATGGAATCTTTTGGCAATTTATGTCATCAAAGACATTTGAAAAAGAAAGAGCTGATTATTCTATTCCAGTAAATAAGTATTATAACTATACTACTGATGAAAATTATAGAAGTCATTATAAAACTTTTGTAAGAAATACATTTGATGGAGTATATTTAACACCTCATTATTGTTATCCAGAATCTAGAATGTATAGAGTAATGACAGAAATAGGTGCTATGACTGATATGCAAGCACCATGGTTTTTTGGTAATCCAATGAATCATAAGATTAAATTACGTCATTATTACTTACAATCTGAAAAGGAATTAATGATTAAACTTACTGAAAAATTACCAGATCATCCAGAAGGAATAACTAGAAATAAAGATACTTTGGATAAAGCTGTTGATTTAAAATATAATGTTGAGGTAAAATGATTAAATTAGATGTAAGTAAGTATAATAAAAATGCATGTATAGATTATTCAGCAGATGTTAATTATGCAGAAGCTACAATATTTCAAGAAGATTTATTGATGCCTTTTACTAAGAAATATATGAATATGTTAAAGACATATTTTTATTTACCAATAGATTCTAATGCTATGGGCCATGAAACTAGAAAAGTATGGGAAAATAACTCAACTAAGTTTAGATTTATTAAACATGAATCACCAGATATAAATACTGAAACATTTTATTATGAGATGATTGTATGAAAAAGTATACTATCTTAATGTATAATTTTGGTAATTATGAAATCATGAGGGAACCTGAAGAAATGGATCCTGAATGTGAATATATTTATGTTACCGATGATCCAAATTGTAAATCAGATAAATGGAAGGTAATATATGAAAAAAATGATATGCCATCTGTTTTTGACAAATGTTATAGTGTAAGATTTAATTTGTTTAAATATGCTACAACAGATGTTTGTATTTACATGGATGCTAGTATTCAATTACATAAATCAATGAGAAAATTATATGATGCATTTATGGAATCTAGAGCAGATGTTGGATTAAATATACATCCATTAAGATATGACTTAGAAGAAGAATATCATGTATGGGAACAATGTAGAGGTTATTCTAGATGGAATACTTTTAAATGTTTAAATTACATGAAACGAGCTGGATATGATTTAAGTTATAAAGGTTTATATCAAGGAACATGTAGAATATGTAAACGTACACCATTGAATAAATCTTTAGATGAATTAACATTGAAAGTTTTGAAAGACTTATCTGTAGATGGAAAAATTGAAAGACAAGATCAAAACATATATTCATTTGTTATAAATCATTATTATCCAGATATGAAGATATTTCCATTTAGTCAACAAGTATTACAATCTGAATATGCAACATGGTGTGGTCATAATTCTAAAATACCTAATCCAGTATTAAAAGAAAATGATGAACCAAAATATGTAAGAAATAAATTAACGGAATTATACCATATATGATAACTATTGATAAAATTTATTGTTTAGTAATGGACAATGAGAAAGTCAATAATGTTAATAATCAGCTGAGCTCTGTAAAAGAGTTCAGCAATTATTTTCTAGATTATGATTATCCAAGTCCTTTATTTGATAAGATGATTGAAGATTTAACAACTAAATCTGAATATGCAAAAAAATTACCACCACAAAAATTAAGATGTACTTTTCATTTTTATAGAGTAATGAAAGATGCTTTATTACATGGTTATAAAAAGATTGCCATATTTGAAGATGATGTGGCTTTTATTAAAGACATAGAAAAACTTTCTGAAATGATAAATGCTATACCTAATATGGATATAGTATTATTAGATTCTTGTTGTGAAGATTATTATTTTAGAGAATATTCTTTAAGTAAAGGAATACAAATAAATGATTATTTTATAGAATATGTTGGTTTATCATATTCAAATGTAGGTATTATATTATCAGATAAAGCAATGATATATTTGACTAAGAATATGGAAAATATGTTTGATACTATGGATGGTTATTTAACACCACAAAGAATTCCTGGCATAAGTCAAGAAACTATAGATGAATTTAATGCATTAAAAAAGGCCATTGCTTGGCCTTCATTGTGTATACAAAATCATGATAATAGAGAAAAAACTAAAAGTCTATATTCACATTTAAAAATTAGAGATTATCTATAAATATGTTATGAGTATATTAGAATATCTATACAATACATATGGAAGTGAAAAAATAAATAAAGTATTCGATTTAATTAAAAATGATGAACGTCATTTTAGAAGTTTTTATAGTCAAATATCTTCTAAAGAATATATTAATGATAAAAATTTTTCATGTGAAAAGACAAAATTAATTTCATCATTAAATAAATGTATAGATAATAAAATGTTTTTATATGATTTATGTAATATAATATCTGAATGTGATTTAGAATTTAAACCATATAATACAATAATTACTTATGGTACTTTTGATTTATTTCATGTTGGACATTTAAAACTTTTAGAAAGAATTAAAAAGTTATGTAATAATCTTATTGTTGGTGTATCTACTGATGAATTTAACTTATTAAAAGGGAAAAAATGTATAATTTCTTTTGATGATCGTGCTGCTATAGTTTCTGGTATAAAATATGTTAACAAAGTAATAGCTGAAGATAATTGGGAACAAAAAATAGAAGATATAAAAAAATATAAAGTAGATGCTTTTGTTATGGGTGATGATTGGGAAGGAAAATTTGATTATTTAAAAGAATATTGTAATGTATTATATTTACCTAGAACTGAAGGTATATCAACAACTCAATTAAAAGAGGTTTTAAAAAAATAATATGAATAAAGTTGTTATTACTATGACCAGCTGGCCTGGTAGAATAAATGTCGTTAGTAAAGCTATTTTTAGATTTTTAAAAACACAAACTAAAAAACCAGATTATTTTTATTTATGGTTATCTGAGGAAGAATTTCCTAATAAAGAAAAAGATTTACCTGAAGAACCATTGTAAACCTCTTTGTTTTGTTTTAACAAGTAAATAATAGCAATTTTTTGGCAGTTTGGTAACCCTGTTTATTGTAAAATAATGTTTACATAAGATATGCTCCAGAACGCATTCTGGGGCATCCTGGAGCATTACCATATAGTTTATCGGCCATATAAAAAAGAGCGCTCTGAAAGCGCTCTAAATAGTCTTATTTTATATTATGCACTATATTCTTTACTATATTTATCATAATCATCTTGGAATGCCCATCGTTTTTCTATCTTCTTAAAATTCTGTCTTATCTTATGTTTCTCTTTTTCTTTAATTGATACATAATCTCTTAAAGATAAATGACGATAACAATACTTAAGACATAATTTCATTTTAATAAGACATAAATGACACAGATGATGTTCTTTAGGTGTTAATTCTACTTTATTTTCTTTTTTATTAGAACCACCTTCAGAACGTGGAATTATATGATGTGACTCTATAAATGTACCGTACAATACTCTATTTTTTGCTCGTTTAATAATAGTATTGTATATAGTCTGATAATCCATGAATTACCTATTTCTTAGGGTTTCTACGATCAAGATTCCATTGAATTTCTTCTTGTGTTGGATTTGATCTGGTTAAATCTCCATCAGTTAATATGTATTTACCTAGTTCACCATTCTTTACTCTATATATGTTATAACATTTACGTTTATCATAACATCGTTTACTATTATTAACACAGAATTCAGATATACGTCTTAAATCATCTTCGGTCCATACATGACGTATTTCATCATTCATGAAACCTTTATCTTTTTGCATTTTTTCAACAAATTCACGTCTAGCTGTTTTATCACCAATATGATGTAAATTTATTGCCCAAAAACAATTAAGACTTTTTTGATGAGGCGCATAACAATATACTAATGGATGATTATCATAACCTGTATCTTCTTTTGAATCTTTTTTATTTTCATAATCAAAAGAATACCAGTAACCATTAACTATATTATTTGTCAATTCTAAATCTTCTATCATTAAATTCCAGCCTTATCTAATATATCATAAGCTATTGTATCTGCATCAATATTATTTTCAAATGCAGCAATTACATCATCTTCATTTCTCTTAACTAAGATAGATGCAATTCTACGTGATATACCCATTGCTTCAATTACTTCTTCAATAAAATCCTGATAATCAGAACCATAATCTTCTTTCAATGGTCTCATATATTCATAAGCTTCTTTACGTAAATTATGTTTCTTCAACTTCTTTACCTTCTTCTTTTTCTTCTTTGGAATCTGATTTAACCAATAACCAGGAGTTAATGCCAAAGCTGCAGACTTAGGTGGATGCTTAACTGGATGACCTACCATAGCAACTCTGCATGGATTGCAACCTTTACAATCTCCACCATGAGGTATACCCTGATCTAATCCACATGGAGCGCCTACTCCCATAGAAAAATCTTCTGTTACGTATACTCTATCTAATGAATCTCTAATTGCTGAAAATGTTTCTCCAGCATTAAATCCATCTTCATAAAAATCCAGGCACCATTCTTCTATCTTATCTGCATATTCTTCTGTATCGATACCAATCTTCTTTAATTTTCTAATAATAGAAGATTTAAAAATCTTATATGCCATATCTGACATAAATCCTTCATTTACATTTTTCATATCGTTTACCTCAAATGTATATTTAAATGATATATTCTATTTATATCTTCAGCCATAGTTTTCCATTTATCTGTATGAGCATAATTACCTTGATATAACAATTTATCAGCTAAATCATTATTACCATTACGTTTATGCCATATTGATTTCTTTATGGTTGATTGTGAAATTTCAGACATAATCTTATAATGTATCATTTCATGTAATAATGTACATTCATATTCAGATTTTGTTCTAGGTAATGATATATTAATTGCTATCTTAAAATCTTCTAATTCATTAGTTTTATCATTTAAATTACAATGAAACTCACCATAATTATCTGTAGATTCTATTATATCAATTTTAATTGGTTTTAACTTATCATCAAAATAGAGATGATTGCATGTTGCAAACATCTCCTGTAAAAGCTCCTCATTTGGAGTTATCTTTTGTACTTCACGACGTTTAGAATTTATGAACTTCATGAAGTATTTATAAAATTAAAATGAATCGTAATCTCGCCATGAACTTTGCATAAATTCTTTATATGGCTTTGTATATGTTTGATTTTTATAAGTATATGTTATAATTCCACTATCATGAGAAACCAATTGTACTCTTACTGCACAACAATTCTTAATAGTCTTATCTTGTGTATAATAATAACCACCATCCTCTAATATAAACCCATACTTATCTAAATCTCTTTTATCACATGCTGGACATGGTCTCATATATTTACCTCTTTTTCATTATAGAATCCAGTTCATCATTCAATTTACGTATAACATATTGCTTTGCTACTGTATCTATATTTGAAAAATAATTCTGGAATCTAACATTATTGGCAACACCCTTTACCCATGATACGGTAGACAAATATGCCATCTTAGGTCTTAACCATTCTTGTAACTTAAAGAATAACAAATCTAAATTAGATATACATTCATTTTCTTCTTTAGTCTTTGGTGATCTTATCAATCTACCTTCATTGTTTATCAAACCTAATCTATATGCTTTTGTCTTTGTTGGTAAAGTCATTAAACCTTTTAAGAATACATATACCAATACATTATCAACATTTCTATCATGTGTTGATAAATTTATCTTCTTATTCATAGACTTTAATGAATATAAAGTTTCATTTGCTTCAGTCAACATACCATTTGCTTCAAACATAGCCGATATAGTAGATGCATTATTTACCAGTCTTCTTATTCCAGAAAGACCATTTGTATCATCTAATGACTGTTCAAATCTTTTCCATAATCTATTCATACTATATTTATAAATAAGAAAATGAGGGTTAATAAGTTATATAAGAAATTTATTTGGTACATTATTGTATCATTATTTCTATTTTAAAAGAGAGAACATTTAGTTCTCTCTTTTTTTAAGGGGGTTTTATGTTAGGTATGCCTATTAGTTTAACATTCTTCTTATTACTCTGGATTGGTGTATTAGGTAGAAGCTAATTGTCTTATTTTTTCCAAAAACCATATGAATCAATAAATGTTTTTTTAGTAATTACCTTCTATTTTTCAAAACTGGATTTTTTTGGAAACAAATTAGTCATAAACTTAATAAATTCTTTTTTAACTTCATTATAATTTTTTTGTGAATCTACATCATTAAAACAAATTATATTTTTATCTTTAAACTTATAAAAAGAATTACTATTTGCTTTAGATAAATATTTTGCATTTTTAAAAATATCATCATTAGTTATTGCTAATTTAGTCAATCTTTGTATATCATCAAATAACCAGATTTGATTTTCATATCTATTTCTAAATTTAGAATGACTTAAACCTGCTTCAAATTCATCTTTAAATTTATACCACACAAATTCAATTAAACTTTTCTTTAAAGCTATTTGAAAATGTGGATGATTACAATTACATATAGTTCCAGTAATCTTTTTTATAATATCAATATTATTATTTTCTATATAATTCCATTCTTCAGTTATTGATTGATATTTATTAGTAACTCTATTTAATGGACTTACTGTTTTATTATTTCTAAAAAAATAATCTTCTGGAATAGGTTTACAAAATAACATGTCATCGCATGAATAAATAAAATTCTCGGCTAATCCTGGAATTTTATGAATAAACATTTCAATTACTGAACTTGAAAATGTTGGTAAATATTTTTCTGGAATATAATCTCTATGATATACTATATGTAATTTAGGATTTTCAGTGTTTAACCATTCTGGTACCATAGATTCATCATACAAAATTAAATGAATTTTATTTAACCAAGGACAATTCTTTTCTAAACTACGAAAAAAAATATTTCATAGTTCCCCAATCTCTAAAACGATTATCACTTTTTAAACCTGCTTGATTTGAATATTTTTTAAAATCAGCTTGCCATGTTTTACTTTCTGGATTTAAAAAAGGTACAACTAAATCTATTTTATCATTCATATTTTATCTCAACAAATTAATAAGTTCATCAACAGTTTTATCTTTAAAATTTTTATCATTATATTCTGGAAATAATTCTTTCCATTTTTTCATAAGTTTTGGAAATAATCTTAAAACTATATACATTTGTAAATGTTTCCAATGGATTCCTGTAGTATGATATGATTCAAATACAGCTGTATTTTTTAAATTATTCATATCATGTTGTATCTTTTGTTTATAACTAAAAGATCTTTCAATATTATTATAAATTAAAAATGGTTGTAACCAACTTTCATCAAGTACTCTGCGTTGATACCACTGCTT